>CM019072.1:74629638-74799199 GCA_009667805.1 Leptobrachium leishanense | reverse complement strand
AAATACAGCGTGGTACTTTTTGTATGACGAGACACAGATCACCTTAATTCCCAAGTGTTTTAAAGAAATTAGTGAGCCCCAAAATACAGTGTGGTACTTTTTGTATGACGAGACACAGATCACCTTAATTCCCAAGTGTTCTAAAGAAATTAGTGAGCCCCAAAATACAGCGTGTTACTGTATGTATGACGAGTCACGGATCACCTTAATTCCCAAGTGTTTTAAAGAAATTAGTGAGCCCCAAAAAAAATTGCTGGCTGTGTAACAAGACACAGAAGATGACCTTAATTCCCAAGTGTTTTATAGAAATTAGTGAGCCCCAAAATACAGCGTGGTACTTTTTGTATGACGAGACACAGATCACCTTAATTCACAAGTGTTTTAAAGAAATTAGTGAGCCCCAAAAAAAAATTGCTGCTGTGTGACGAGACACAGAAGATCACCTTAATTCACAAGTGTTTTAAGAAATTAGTGAGCCCCAAAAAAGATTTGCTGGCACAGTGACAAGACCCAGAAAATCAACTCAATTCACAAATGTTTTAAATAAAGTTGTAAACCCCAAAAAAAGTTGCTGGCACAGTGACAAGACACACAACACCTAAATTCCCTGATATTTGGTATAAATGAGACCCAAAAAGACTTGCTGGCACAGTGTGACAAGACCCAGAAAATCACCTCAATACACAAATGTTTTAAATAAAGTTGTAAACCCCAAAAAAACTTGCTGGCACAGTGACGAGACACACATCACCTAAATTCAATGATATTTGGTCGAAATGAGACCCCCAGACCCCCCCCCCAGTAGCGTAGCAGACCGGCAGTAACAACACACACAACTATCTGTTTTGAAATCTCCTCTGAAATGCGTGCAGAATCGGCGTGTTGAAACCTTATATAGTGTGCTGCGGGACTTAGCTCTGTGAGCCCATGATTGGGCAAAATTTGCCCAATCAGGACTCTGAGCGGTGATTGGCATAGTGTTCAACCAGTCTTGCACCAGACCTGTGGTCAGGTGCAAGGCTGTAGCCAATTACGAGCTTCAGGCAGTGGGAAATGCATTGTGGTCCATTGTGGTCGAACATGCGGCGAACACCCGGAAATGTTCGGGGTTTGCGATCCGCCCGAACAGGCTAAGTTCGGGTCGAACCCCGAACCGTCCGAACCCGAATAGCTCATCCCTATTAACCATCTCTGCACCTGCCCCTGCAGAGCTGACAGAATTTCTGGCCCGGTGTGGCTCCTGTCCCCTAAACAAACCAGCTCAAGCACAGTATGGCATCTTTTTGCTTGAGCCATTGCGTAGCCCCTGTCACTTAAATTCGGTTTAACTGCCACTTCGCCAGAGACAGAGAAGGAGGAGGAGTAGGAGGAGGAAGAGGGAGAGGTGGTGGTGGAGCAGACAGACCTCATACAAGCAGCTTTCTGGAGGAGTGGTGGATGAACAAGCTCCAGCACAGAGCCCCGTCATAGATCCCTCCCAGCTGCAATCAGAGTTACCCAGTGTGCCGTGAAGGAAATGTAACGGCCCTGTCCATGCTTGCTGGACCACGTGTCTAAAGTCACATTGCACCTTGCTGCTGACTGCCTTTCCCAATGACTCGATAACATTGTCTTCCACGTGCTGGTATAGTGTTGGAATGGCCTTCCGTGAAAAGTAATGGCATTTTGGAACATGCCACTGTGGTACAGCACATTCAGCAAATTCACGGAAGGGGGCAGAGTCCACCAGCTGGAAAGGCAGCAGCTGCAATGTGAGTAATTTTTTTTAGCTGGCATTTAGACGCTGTGCTTGGGGATGGTTGGGACTATATTTTTTCTTATGCTGCAGCAGCTGGGGCAATGTAATCTGACTGCGTAAATCTTCAGCTGATGGGATGCGGTCACATTGTGAGGAAGGACCTGGTACATCCATTACTGTAGCATCATCCCTGTCAGTGGAGGTTGGAGTTACTGACATGGCAGGACATATAGTGGGGGTAGAGACAGGTGAGGAGGACCTACGCAATGTTTTGCACCAATGGGATGCGTGGCAGGTGGTCATATGTCGCCTCAAGCACGTGGTACCCAAACGTCAGGTGTCTTTCCCACGCTTGAGCCTCATCTGACATAGATTACAAATAGCAACGGTGGGGTCTGCTGCACATTTATCCCAGACAGCAGAGTTCCTAGATGTGTGCTTTGACACAACAGCGCTCTGCACCGGAGCAGCTCTGACATCTGATACCTTGGACTGGCTAGTGCTACGGTTGGTCATAGAGGACGTTGTGCCTCATGTTTGTTGTGCCTCCTCCTCCTCACTTGACCTCCTCTGTTCGATCAGGCACCCAGGAAGAGTCAGTGACCTCATCATTTTCATCACCCCCTATCTCCTCATCACTGGAGCCAACTTGGCAGTATGCTGCAGCTGCTGGGGCAACATGAGTGCCAGTTATTTGTGTGTCATCACTGGCACCCACTTCCTCTAGGTTGATTATATTCCCTTCCTCAACCTCAGAGATTGAATCAGAGCACTGTACTTGCTGCGCATCCTCAAGCAGCATGTCACTGTCATTGTAGTCAAACAATTCAGCTGACTCCTCCGTGTGTGATAGTAGGGCTATGGCAGGAGTAGCTGTGGACATGGAGGCTACATTAGATGCTTTGGCAGCTGAGGTGGACTGTAAAGCACTACAAGCCTGGCTGGCAGAGGACTCGGAGGATGAGGATGGACTGGTTAGCCAATCCACCAAATCCTCTGTATGTTGCGGTTGCTTAAGACGGCCAGCACCAGTTAGAAAGGACAAGCGTACCTCTGCAGAGGATGCACCACGTCCACTTCGACCAGAGGCACAGCCTCCCGACACAGAGGCGGCTTGCCCTCTTATCTGTGCCTGGGAGCGTCTGCCTGTCCTTTTTGGTCTTTCTGACATGGTGAGAGATATATAGATTAAAGATATACAGAACTCTGATTCAACTCTGTTCCAAAAATTGGAGATATGCTGCAGAACTCTGATTCAATTCTGGTATAAAGATTAAAGACTTCCAGAACTCTGGTATAACTCAGTGAGACACCCTGATAGCTGGCAGCCAGTGACAAGACACAGATTACAATTACCAGAAACCTCCTATAAGTCAGTGAGACCCCCTGATGGGTGGCAGTGAGACGCAAGACACAGATTACCACAATTCCCAGATATTTTGTAGAAATTACTGACCCCCAAAATACTTGGTGGCAGCCAGTGAGAACACACGGATTAGAAAATTTCACAGATATTTTGTAGAAATTACTGACCCCCACAAAAATACTTGGTGGCAGCCAGTGAGAACACACGGATTATAACGGAAAAATGTGGTGACAGTCCGCGCTTCCCTCTTTTTTTCCTTTCCTTTTCTCCCCCTAAAATCGGTGGTCGAGGATCTTCTTTAAGCAGTTAATTGCTTTCTTTTATGCAGTCCTCAATTCTCAAGATATATGGGGATAGAAATGAGAAACATAGTGTGATCCATAAAAACACATTCAAGTCCCCAAAATACAATAGTTCAACTCACATTTGGAGTGTCATAAATCAGACACTAGATGTATCTCACAACCGATATTTTAGGAGATATCGGGCTCCCCTTTTCCTCCTCTGTCCGATGATGTTGCTCCAAATGAAAAAATAAGGTTGCAGGATATCGTGAACAAAATTAAAATTTATTAAAATTTAAAATTTATTCCATAAAAACAATAAATAGACAAACACCAATACGCGTTTCGCGATGCACTCGCTTCATCAGTTGCATGTAAATCAATTCCTTCACAATCTCCTACAACCTCCTTAAATACCCTTTAAAATGTGTTGTGATTGAGTGGGAAACGCCCGTTCTCCCTTCCCTCAAAATTACAATTACTCATTCTGCACCTGCGTGGGGCATTCCAAATACCAGATCAACCCAAAAGATGGTGGTGATACATCTCGTAGTGCCCTCTTGCATGTTCCTTTTAAGATCTCTAGTGTTTAAACTCTTAAAGTTCTGCTCCACTTCTTTCTACCCACAAGGCTTATTATTATCTACCTTCATGTTCATCTCTAAATAGGTTATTCTGCAATTCTAGATACACATGTATTGCCACACTATTGGAAATCCAATAATGTGCTCTATATCAATATTTTACCGTGATGGAAAAAATCTCACACAAGGGGGGAGTGTGGAACCTTTTTCCATCCTCTGAAATCCTCTGCGTGAGATGCTGATTTTTAAAGTGCTAAATTTATAGTGCCTTCTGCAAAATTTAATATGCTAATCTTAATTAAATGTATATGAATACTATTATCAGAACTAAAAATTTGATTCCTTATATGCGTAAAGAATTTATAATGTCATTCAATAAAGTGCTCTCTTTAAAGTGCTACTCTTACAATGTTGTATACCGAATTAAAACTAACCCATATGTTCTATACCCCTATACAGAGTGCTAATGTGTAAACCGAAATAAAGTGCTTGTGCCTACCTAACAGTATGCCTATAGGGTGATGGTTAATTGATACATTAGTGTCAAACACATTATAACCTCCATATTCAATACATGTTTGGTTACAGTGTATCCTAGTTCATACAAACATCTTCAGTACACCCTTCTAAATGGATATTTTATAAATACACAATTCTAATTAATATAATACAAACCTCATTTTGTAAAACCTTTATGCAATGATTTGTGTACTTCCTAATATGTAGTTTTGACCTATTCTAAAAAGTGGCAGACCTCAAAATCCTGATTCAAACCCCTAGGTGCTAGTGTTTTTAAATTATATATCCATCTCATCTCTGTCCTATTAATTTTATTGATGAAATCCCCTCCTCTCCATTCCTTTTCTACTTGCTGGATCGCCAGATTATAACAATTCACAAATATTTTGTAGAAATTACTGACCCCCCAAAATACTTGGTGGCAGTGAGAACACACAGATTATGACAATTCCCAAATATTTTGTAGAAATTACTGACCCCAAAATACTTGGTGGCAGCCAGTGAGAACACACGGATTATAACAATTCCCAAATATTTTGTAGAAATTACTGACCCCCCAAAATACTTGGTGGCAGTGAGAACACACGGATTATAACAATTCCCAAATATTTTGTAGAAATTTCTGACCCCCAAAATACTTGGTGGCAGCCAGTGAGAATACACGGATTATAACAATTCCCAAATATTTTGCAGAAATTACTGACCCCCCAAAATACTTGGTGGCAGCCAGTGAGAACACACGGATTATAACAATTCCCAAATATTTTGTAGAAATTACTGACCCCCCAAAATACTTGGTGGCAGTGAGAACACACAGATTAGAACAATTCCCAGATATTTTGTAGAAATGAGACCCCCCCAGTAGCTGGTGGCAGACTGGCAGTGAGAACACACACTAACACAAGAACAATCTCCTCTCAAACACGCTGTGTTTGAAGCGCTGTGTGAAGCCATATATAGTGTACTGCGGGACTTAGCTCTGTGAGCCCATGATTGGGCAAAATTTGCCCAACCAGGACTCTGAGCCGTGATTGGCATGGTCTTGAACCTGTCTTGCACCTGACCTGTAGTCAGGTGCAAGGCTGTAGTCAATTACAAGCTTCAGGCCAGTGCAAAAGTGCATTGTGGTCCATTGTGGTGCATTGTGGGCGAACATGCGGCACTGGCACCCCCTTCCTCTATGTTGATTATACTCCCTTCCTCAACCTCAGAGATTTAATCAGAGCACTGTAGTTGCTGCGCATCCTCAAGCAGCATGTCACTGTCAATGTAGTCAAACAATTCAGCTGACTCCTCCTGTGTGTGATAGTGAGGCTACGGCAGGAGTGGCTGTGGACATGGAGGCTGCATTAGATGCTTTGGCAGCTGAGGTGGACTGTAAAGCACTACAAGCCTGGCTGGCAGAGTACTCGGAGGATGAGGATGGCCTGGTTAGCCAATCCACCAAATCCTCTGTATGGTGCTGCTGCACCAGTTAGAAAGGACAAGCGTGCCCCTGCAGAGGATGCACCACGTCCACGACGACCAGATTCACAGCTTCCCGACACAGAGGCTGCTTGCCCTCTTATCTGTGCCTGGGAGCATCTGCCTGTCCTTTTTGGTCCTATGGTGAGTGAAATATAGATTAAAGATATACAGAACTCTGGTTCAACTCTGTTATAAAAATTGGAGATATGCAGAACTCTGATTCAACTCTGGTATAAAGATTAAAGTTTTCCAGAACTCTGGTATAACTCAGTGAGACACCCTGATAGCTGGCAGCCAGTGACAAGACACAGATTAAAATTCCCAGAAACCTCCTATAAATCTGTGAGACCCCCTTATGGGTTGCAGTGACAAGACACAAATTACAATTCCCAGGAACGTCCTATAAATCAGTGAGCCCCCCGATGGGTGGCAGTGACAAGACAGATTACAATTCCCAGAAATCTGCTAGAAGCATGTGGGACCCCCTGATAGCTGGCAGTGAGAAGACACAGATTACAATTCCCAGAAACCTCCTATAAATCAGTGAGACCCCCTGATGGGTGGCAGTGACAAGACACAAATTACAATTCCCAGGAACCTCCTATAAATCAGTGACCCTCCTGATGGGTGGCAGTGACAAGACACAAATTACAATTCTCAGGAACCTCCTATAAATCAGTGAGACCCCCTGATGGGTGGCAGTGAGAACACACAGATTACCACAATTCACAGATATCTTCTAGAAGTGAGACCCCAACAATTGCTGCTGGCAGTGAGAACACAAAGTTTAGAACAATTCCCAGATATTTTGTAGAAATGAGACCCCCAAAATAGTTGGTGGCAGTGAGAACACACAGATTGCAACAATTCCCAGATATTTTGTAGAAATGAGACCTCCAAAATAGTTGGTGGCAGTATGAACACACAGATTACAACAATTCCCAGATATTTTGTAGAAATGAGACCCCCACAATATTTGGTGGCAGTGCGAACACACAGATTACCACAATTCCCAGATATCTTCTAGAAGTGAGACCCCAACAATTTCTGCTGGCAGTGAGAACAGCACACTAACACAACAATCTCCTCTCAAAAAACACGTGCTGAAGGCTGTGTGAAGCCCTATATAGTGTGCTGCGGGACTTAGCTCTGTGAGCCCATGATTGGGCAAAATTTGCCCAATCAGGACTCTGAGCCGTGATTGGCATAGTCTTGCACCTGTCTTGCACCTAAACTGTGGTCAGGTGCAGGCTGTAGCCAATTACAAGCTTCAGGCCAGTGGAAAAGTGCATTGTGGTCCATTGTGATGCATTGTGGGCGAACATGCGGCAAACACACGGAAATGTTCGGAGTTCGCGAAAATCCGAACGGGCGATGTTCGAATCGAACTCCGAACATATCGAACCAAACAGCTCATCCCTAGTCACAATGGTGGGTCATGTAGTTACATTGTAGCACAAAGCGACAGAATGAGTTATACAATGTAGTAAGTTTCTGGAGGTGTGTTTGAGGGGCAGCTGCATACAATACATCTCCATATTCAATAGCCGGCATAAGCATTTGTTGTACAATCTGCTTTCTTACCACAGGAGAAGAGAACTATCTAGATCAAATAGCCGATTTGGAAAGTGAGATAAATGGGAGTCATTCTCTTGAGTTTTAACTTTCTTTGAATAGACCCTTTAGAAGTGAAGGGGTTAAGAGAGGATCTCATTTTGTCAATGTCTTCTGATTATGCAATGCATTTTTTAAGTGTTACTGTTAAAATCACTAATGAGAGGTACTGTGTCTTCTCTTAATGGAATTCTTTCTCTGTACCTCTGGAGATCCTTCCTGTCCTTCTCTCCAATTCTCCCTAGGCATTTTATTTGAGAGACATGCTCTGCATTTCTCAGAAGATTCCAGTCAACAGGCGCTCACAGCCTGCTAAGAATATTTTATATATAGTGCGTCTAAGGTGGAGGAGACACGGTTTTATGGTGATAGTGACAATAGTGACTACATTGACTGTCAGGCATCCTTAGTTGTGTTAGTGGTTTGCTGGTAGTGTATTTTTTGTATACATTGTAGGGTTAGTCAAAGAGCGCCGAACTTGCTACTGAAAGGCACTGAACGGTGAATTTCACCATACAGTGCAATTTCGTGGCAATTCGTCTATTCAGAGAGCTGTCATTTCACCAAATACTGGCAAATTATCAGTGATATAAGGTGCAGTTCGCCACAGATTGCCGCAATTTGGCGATCTTCGGCCGCAGTGAAATTAACCATTGCTTCTCTATGGGACAATCTATTCAGAGAATGCCGAACTGCATCGAAGTGTCAGCGAATCCCATAGAATTCAATGTAAAAATTTTTTAACCTTTTCGCTGCTGAGCCTTTTCACACCTCTGTGCTGAGCTCATTTTAACCGGTTTCGCTCATCATGTTTAAATGCGATTTGAAGTCACATTTTATTATACAACCCAGACATATTATATATCGTTCTTTCCGGGAGACTCGGCAGATTCATAATGTATCATTATTATATGTATACGTTATGTCCTGTCTGTATATTATAACAAAAATGCAATAAAATTAGAATTTTCAATAATTTACAATGTGTAAAGTGGTTTTTTTTTAAATTTTAACATGCAAGCGTTTGTGGTTATATTTTCTATGGGTTGCGCTTGTTAAAAAAATTTGAAACGGGGAATCGTTACTTTGTTTTGGGGAAAATTACGTGTTTTTAAGCAAAAGCCCCCCATAGAAAAAATCGTTAGTGCAGCATCATTGTTCACATTATAATTGAAATGGGGACAATATTTCTGCACTAATAAAACAAAAAAACAAAAAAGTTTAAAAGTTTAAAACTTTTAACTTTTTAATTTTTTTTTTTTTTTTTTTACATTGTACATGGTCATGTTTGGTATCATTGGAAAGGCCATGCTCTGGCTGTCACGGATCGGGAGATAGAGGGCTCATTGGAAACCTATCTGTACCATAGGTGGCAGCAAGGGGTTAATTGCAGAACTGGCGCCAACGCGCTATGCGCGATGAAGCCAGTCATTAGGGGGATATCCCAGAAGCTTGGCCGACATCCAAGATGTTGGCCAGCTCCAGGAGGGGACTGCGATACTGCGCATGTTAGCGCCATATTGTGATCCAGCCCCCTAGGGGTTAAAGACAGCCGCGGCTTGGAAGGGCAGGCTGTGCCCTTCCAAGTGGTGCCTGCCTTTACCTGATGGCCCACATAGATGGGGAGGGGGAGAGGCCCGAAGGAACTCCCCCCTCCCCTTCAGGCACCTTCCCCGCAAAGGCGGGGGGGTGCCTGAAATGGACATCTATCGTGCCAGCCGGGGTCCCGGAGGCTGGGCTGACATCGAGGATGTCAGTCCACACCGGGGGGCCGCTGCGATCTGCCGGAATCCCAGCCGATCGCTGCTGCAAAGGGAGGATGCGCTCAGCGCGTCCTCCGCAGCGAAACGGCCATGCGGCAGGACGCGCTCAGCGCGTCCTCCGCATGGAAAGGGTTAAACAAAACATCTTTTTTTTAACACCTTTATGTATTTTTTACATTTTTTAGACAAAATGTTCGATTCCCAATATATTTTAAAAGGCATTTTTTTTATTCTGTAACAGAACTTTTTATTATTTTTTTTAAGATGACCTTTTTTATTATTTCCACACATATTAATACATTTTTATTGCTTTAAACGCCTATTAGAATAGCTGATTTTTTTTTTTCTACAGTTCAGTGGTGTTCGGTAGTCACTTCAGCAGTCTTCGGCTACTCCATTTTCGGGGCACTTCGAGGACCCTGCGGTGAATAAAGAATTCACCACAGGGTCGACGAAATGGTATCTCCGAAGCGCACCGAAGTGTGCCGAACTTGAAAGCACTGAAATATCACTGCTTTCTGAATAACCCCTTTGGTGTTTATATGTATTCTATTAGAGATCATATCCCTTGCTGTTCTTCACATTCTACACCAGGGGTCAGCAACCTTGGCCCTACAGATCTTTTGGAACATCTCCCATAATGTATACCCACTCACCAGGCACCCTAACGCTACATGTAAAATCTAGTGCGAGTCGCTAAAAAGGTAGCACCTGACAACCCACCAACAGATCACCTTGTCCGCGGGA
Source organism: Leptobrachium leishanense (assembly GCA_009667805.1). Lineage (NCBI taxonomy): Eukaryota > Metazoa > Chordata > Amphibia > Anura > Megophryidae > Leptobrachium > Leptobrachium leishanense. The sequence goes on along the minus strand of CM019072.1, from coordinate 74,789,117 downwards.
GTACAAGATTCACTAGCGCACGCTAGGGAAAATGCTAGGGAAACGCTAAGACCTGGCCTGAGAACCAGAGCTAATGCTTGGGAAACGTGAGAAAATGCATTGTAAGGTTAAAAAAAAAAAAAAAGGATTTCGAGGGCAAAACAGCCTCTAAAATGTAAACCCCAAATTTCACCTGAAAAATCCAGAAAAATATCTAATAAATTCTAAAAATTCAATAAATAAAAAGGCTTTTTGCTGCAGATTAAAAAAATAAACGGTTGAATAAATAAAGAATAAAAATGATAATATTTTTTACATCGAATCCTATGGGCTTCGCACATGGCAGGTTTTCCTATACAATGTATCTTATCACGTTTCCCCGAAGCACGCCGGTTTAACTATACAATGCATCTTTTACACGTAAACTACATCCAGCGAGCCGAGAGACACAACTGCGCTGCATTCCTTTCAATTGCCTGTTAATTGCCTGTTAATTTTCGGAAGGACTTGTGACGTTTTTTTTTTTTACCTTTGTCTTCCTTTTCCGTCAGTTAACACTAGGGATGGGCTGGCGGTTCGATTCGAACATGAGTTCAATTCGAACATTGCCTGTTCGGCGAACTTCGAACTTTTCAGGCTGTTCGAAAAAGTGCGAACAAACAAATAATTTTGAATTTTTTTACAAAAATGCTTTAAAAATGCAAAAAAAATCTAAAAATAAAGAGACTCTTTACTGCAGAATGTTATAAGCAATGGTTTATTAGATATTGAATTAAAACGGGAATATTTTTAACATTGAAGCCTATGGGATAAAACAATCTTGTTGCTAAAACATCAGGCAGACGAGAGCTGTGTGAAGTTGGCACCCCATGTTTGTAAAACCTGAATAAAAATATACCATTCATTTGTGCTACGTTTGTGCTGGTTTGTGCTGCAAAAACCAACGTTTGTGCCGGTTTGGTTTTGAAGTTATTGCACATTTAATTTTAGATTATGTGACTGCATGCCCCGCCCACTTTGCACCCCATGTTATTAAATTTTAAAAACAAATATACCATTTGTTTGTGCTACGTTTGTGCTGGTTTGTGCTGCAAAAATGAAAGTTTTTGCCGGTTTGGTTTCAGAGATATAGTGCGTTAAAGTTGATGAAACCCTGCCCACTTTGCACCCCATGTTATTAAATTTTAAAAAAAATATACCATTTGTTTGTGCCGCAAAAATGAACATGCTGGTATAATGTAAATCATGAACCAGGGCATTTGTCACCAAATAAATGCCCTATGTATTATAATACTTACGACCAGATATTAGCATAACAAAATATTTTCATAAGTACCAAAAGAATTATAAAACTTGGGGTACACATAGGAACAGATGTGACTTACAAAAAAAATATTTAAAAACATAGGGCTCTATTACAATCCCTGCGCTAGGGATAAAAAATGGCGCCCGCAGTTTTCCCCCTTCCGTCCCCGTTTTAACGGGGGATTAAAATGCAGGCGCAAAAAAGGCTGCCTGCATTGTTTGTGCCCGCTATGTCCCGGTATGCGCGCGGCAGCGCTAAGCGCAGCCGCGCGCATCCTCTCAATGGAGTCCATGGAACTTTGTAATACCAGTGCTGATTAACACTTTGCGCTCCCCATGTTAAGCATAGGGAGCGCAAAGTGCAATAACCTCGCGCTGAGAAGCACAAGGTACCAAACGCAAACGGGTTTTTTAACCTGTTTGCATTTGGATTGTAATATGCAGTAAATACCGCAGCAAACATTAATGCTCACGCAACTGAGTGTTAACGTTTGCGTTAGGAATATAATAGTTAATAACATGGGGTGCAAAGTGGGCGGGGTTTCATCAACTTTAATGCACAATATCTCTGAAACCAAACCTGCACAAACGTTCGTTTTTGCAGCACAAACCAGCACAAACGTAGCACAAACAAATGGTCTATTTGTTTTTAAAATTTAATAACATGGGGTGCAAAGTGGGCGGGGCTTGCAGTCACATAATCTAAAATGAAATGTGCAATAACTTCAAAACCAAACCGGCACAAACGTTGTTTTTTGCAGCACAAACCAGCACAAACGTAGCACAAACGAATGGTATATTTGTATTCAGGTTTTACAAACATGGGGTGCCAACTTCACAAAGCTGCAGAAGAGGCCCTCTAATCAGGCACTGTAGAGGGCAGCCCGCTGGGGCCTCCCAAGGATCCCTTGAGGAGCATGTGGCCGCCGGATGACAGAGCTGCGACTGTGCGGGCTAGCCGACTGGGTGCATGTGGCAGAGAGGCGGCGCAGGGAGGGAGCCACTGCACCTGCTGCCATGGCAGCCCCCCCCCCACAACCAGGATCCAGGGAGCCTCCACTGACTGACCACCAGGCTAAGGTAAGGCAACACATTTCTAAAAAAATTAAATCCGAGGACATTTTTAAATGTCCCAAGGAACATAAAATAAAACCTTTTTTTTCTTTCTATTACTCACCTGATTCCTGGATCCACCAACAAGCCCAGCCTCCCGTCTCCCACGCTGTTAGACGCTGCATACACCGGCACGTCGTGTGCAGCTATTCCAATCATTTTAATATTTGAATGCAGAGTCCACCCCTGCACTCTTCCACAATACCTCAGAGGGGTTACGGTGTGAAGGCACTAGCTGGCACCAAAGGTCCAATTTTAATGCACCTGTTGTCACTTTCATCCAAAGCCTGCATAAGTTTCACCATAATTTAGCCAAAAAATCCCTAAACTTGTTCTGCGCGTCCTAAAACGTCTCCTCTTTTCATACAGGCTGCTGCCCCAAGCAGTTGTTTATGAATAGATTAAAGGAAAAACATTTAACGTAATTTGAAATGTCATTTTTTTCTTTTTAAATATTTCTATACATCCTACAAATCCGCCACTTCACGGGCAGGTTATGGGGACCTCATAGGCACGAAATTTGAAGGAATTTTTTGTTTTTATTCTTAACCTTTATTTCATGGAAAAATCACTGTTCCTTTAAAAACTTATTTTTCTAAACTTTTTTTCCTTGTTTCCTGTTCCCCAGGGCACTACCCGGACCCCCATACACATTTTATGGCAAATATCTTGCATATTTGCCCTCTTGGAGGGCACTCGAAAAATAGAACGTTCGAGTCCCATTGACTTGCATTGAGTTCGAATCGTGTTCGCGTTCGAATCCAAACTTTTTCAAATGTTCGTGTTCGAATGCGAACCGAACTCGGGGGTGTTCTGCCCATCCCTAGTTAACACCAGGGTTGAGCAGTAGGTAAATTTTTGCGATTAGTGTCGGCGCTAACATTATCGCCAGGGCAAACGATCTGTTAGTTAGAATAGCGAAAAAAGGTTTTTCGCCATTTGTAGCAAGAGGCAAACGCTCTTTTGGTCTGGCGCTAGACTGAATTTACCTGGTGCTATAAAACAGGCTGACGCTAGGGTTAGCTCACACCAGCTGATAGAGCCCCAGGTTGGCTGAGCTTTGTGAGAAATAAAGTCTCATAACGTCTGGAGGGCCAAGGTTTCCCACCCATGTTCTAGACTGATATGCAGATAGTACTAGTAATCAGATCTGCTAGCAAGAAAAATAGTAGTGTATTCTGTTCTTTAGAATACTGGGTTCAACTCCGATACCTCTTTAGCGCTGCTTTAAAAAAACAGGGTTATCCAGAGAGCGTGAAAAGCAGGAGAATGACTGGAGAATGACTGGAGAATGAAAAATTCGAGGTCAAAATAGCCGATTTGGAAAGTGAGATGAAAGGGAGAATTTTTCTGGTTTGGATATTCTGACCTAGAATTTTTCATTCTCCAGTCATTCTCCTGCTTTTCACGCTCTCTGAATAACCCTGACTGTATTCTGGTGTGATGAACTATTGCTGCCACCAGAGGGAGACAGAAACATTGTGGACTATGCTCGACAAAACTGAACTACACCGACCATCATCCTTTGCATGAGGACAGGAAGGAGGTGGTACAGGAAGAGAAAAGAGATCAGCAGCCTCGTGTAAGAGAGAAGCAGAGTGAGTGGAGCAGTGAAAGGTGGAGGACGCACGTTGGAGCTGTCAGGGATCGCAACCAGGCCAGAGTACAGACGCTGTCTTACTGCTGCTGGAGATCGGGACAGTGACCGTGTTAAGACTTACCTGCGCAGCGCTGAGAGGTCTGGAGGAAGAGTTAGATAGAAACATAGAAACATAGAAAAATTTCGGCAGATAAGAACCTTTCGGCCCATCTAGTCTGCCCAATTACATGGATACTTTACCTGGATTTATCTTTTGTTTAGGATAGCCTTATGCCTATCCCATGCTTGCTTAAATTCAATTACTGTTTTGGCCTCTACCACTTCAACTGGAAGACTGTTCCATGTATCCACCACCCTCTCAGTAAAATAATGCTTTCTGATGCAGGACCCCGAGTTAGGAGACCGCGCTGATCGATTGGGAGTGCAGGCGGTGGATCGTTGTTCCAGTTGCGGAGATTTGGCAAGCAGGGAGCAGATTCAGTGGCACAGAGTCCCAGTGTACCACGGAGAAGATTCTTTGATTGAGGCATCGGGTGCTGGACAGTCTCGTTCATCGGATGGGTGAGAGGCCTCCCGGGCCGCAGTTCACAAATAAGAAACGCACGCTGCAATATTGTTTATATCCACAGGGCCCCAACGGTGACTAGTCGAAGATTGTTTGTTTCATTCACTGGCCAGTTGAATACAGTACCCGGGTACCCGAGACAACACACATACACATTTTGAGCTATTATTCACTGGACTTACACTCCAGAACTGAGGGGGTTAACCGTTTCTTTTGCCGCCGCGTGTTTTTCCCGCGTTATGAATTCTTGTAATTTAAATACCGTATATGCATAATATATGCTGCTTTATTGGGATCAGTAAAGAATATAATACATAAAAATCCACAACAGTGCTGGTGTATAGTTATTTCCTAGTGCGGTGAGACTAACCCGAGGTTTATTCAGCGGCTCCTCCGGGAGTGAGCGCTACACCTCGATAAGGTTAAAGGCAGAACACATGGACAGTAAGGTAAGTAATGCCCAGCTGAACAGGACCGTTAAAGGGTTACTCAATGAGCACCGAGTTCGCCACTGTATTGCTATTGCAATGAACGTGAATTTCACCTTACAGTGTAATTTTGTGGCAGTTTGGCTTTTCAGAAAGCTGTCAATTTACCAAATACTGGTATATTGGTATTTTTTGGGGAGAATTTTTTGATTTCCATTCTTTTAACCCTTTCCCTGCAGATCACGTGTGGGGAATGTCCTCAATGACTCCCGCTGCGAAGGACGTTCACCACACGTCTTCTGCTCGGCGGGGGGCCAGAGAGATACTCACCTCTCTGGTCCGGGGTCCCGTGGCGTTCTGTCTTCCTAGAAGTCAGACGCCGCTTTTATAGAACCTCCCACCTTAATGACGTCATTGCGTCGGAAGCGATGATGTAATTTTCAGGCGACCCCCCCAGGCAAAGCAGGGAGATCACCTGAAGGGAGGGGGTGGATGCTTTCGGATCACTCTCCCTCCCGATCAGGAGGATCTACAAGCTCAAGACAGGAATCGCTTGGAAGGGTAGTGTCTGCCCTTTCAAGTGATGCCTGTCTTTAACCCCTGAAGTGCCAGACCGCACGGCCTAGCACCGGTGGGGGCCGCCATCTTGGATGGCAGCTCCACCTCCGGGTCCCCCCTCGGCACCTGATGTCATCATCGCGCATGGCATGATGATGTCAGTTAGCCAGGGAACCCCTAGCTGCCTGGGGATTTCCCAAGGAAATCCCCTGGTGGAGGTAGTTGGTTCCTTTGAACCCCCATATCTACCGAACGGTGAAAGATAGAGGGTCAAGGATGGTGCCTTTTCAAATGATACCAAACATGATCGTCTTTAAGTAAGAAAAAAATAATAAAATTAAAAATAATAAAAAAATGAATATTTAAAATATTTTGTGGGTTATTTTTTTTATTAATGCCGCAATATTGTTCCCATTTCAATTATAATGTGAACAATGATGCTGCACTAAACAATTTTTTTTTCTATTGGGGTTGTTTGCTAAAAATCTAATTTTCCCCCCAAAAAATGTAACGAGTCCGCATTTCTAATTTTTTTTACAAGCGCACCCCATGGAAAATATAACTGCAAAGGCTCGGATAATAAAATGTGAAAAAAAAACACTTTAGACGCTATAGATGATTAAAAATTTAAACATTATTACATTTCTTATATATTATGATATATTATGATTCTGCCGAGTCTGCTGGAAAGAACGATACATAAAATGTGTCTGGGTCATATAATAAAATGTCACTTCAAATTGCGCTTAAACATGATGAGCAAAAGTGGTAAAAATGAGCTCAGCACACAGACGTGAAATGGCTCAGCAGTGAAGGGGTTAATGTCGTTTTTTATTTTATTTTGTAACAGACCTCTTTATTGTTTTTTTTTTATTGGACCTTTTTAATTATTTCCACACGTTTTCATTCATTTTTTGTTTCCAGGTAAAGGATGTCATGATAAGGCAAGGAGGCATAAAAAAGTCAGATTTCAAAGAGTGACCTTGAACAAGGCAGACTGATGCAGATAGACAAAGGAAAGTAACAGATGTGACCTGTTAGCATACAAGGCTATACATCCTCATAAAGCAGACATATAGCGCTAGTTTAGTAGTAGGTCAATGCCGTTCCTAGGTAACAACAGATCAAGAGTAACAGTGTTTGATTAGAGATTAACTCACAGGGTTATTCAAAGAGTATCGAAAAGTCACCGTGTGTTCGGTGACTTTTCTTTCCCTGCACTTCAAGGTGATTCGGCGATCCTATTTCGCCGACCCTGCGGTGTATTCAGCAAGCACCGCAGGGCCCTCGTAGTGCAGGGAAATCCCGCCTCAAACCTGCCAAACACTCACCGCAAAACCTGCCGAACACTAACTGAACACTCACCGAAACCCACAGAAAACAGCTGGATTAACCCCGCTGAACACGCCGGAGAAACCTGACTTGCTGCCGATCACAGCCGCCGGAAAAAGCCGACATGCAGACGAACGAGGTAAACAATAACAAACCGTACGCTTGAAAGTTTGAAATTGAAATGCTGTTTGCATAAAAAAACTACTGAACGAAAATGTCTGGAATTTACATATAAGATCCAATGAATGATAATTAAAAGGTCTGTTACAGAAAAAAGAAAAAAAACATTAAAAAACGGAATAAAAATGTTGACAAAAAAAGCAGCAGAATAAAATAATAAACGGTTTATTAGATATTGAATTAAAACGGGAATATTTTTAAAATTGAAGCCTATGGGATTCGCCTGAATAAACCTGTCGAATGAAACCACCGAATAGCAGGGCAATTTGACAACTTTTCACTGCTGGTTTGTGTTCTCTGAATAGACGAAGCATTGCTTCTCTATGGGGATTTCACTGCCCTCGAACCGGCACCGTACGTGCAGGCAATTCGCCAACTTTTGGCGAATTGCGGGCTCTCTAAATAGCTGAATAGCGCCGAAATGTAGCCGTACGCAGAATTTCAGTGTTCGGTTACATTTTGGGGCCAGATCGGCTCTGTTTGAATAACCCTGTTTGTAGTGCCAGAGAACCAATAGTATGTCACATACAATAGAACTGTCAGGTCTACTCAAAGAAAGGTGAAACTTAAGAGAATGACTGGAGAAGTGAAAATTCTAGGTCGAAATAGCCAAACCAGAAAAATTCTCCCATTTATCTCACTTTCCAAATCAATTATTTGGTCTAGATTGTTCTCTTATCTTGCCAGTTGTCCTGAGTTTCACCTTTCTCTGAATAACCCTGTAAATTCGTTTTTTATTTAACCCCTGCACTACCAAGCCATTTTTGTTAAAAAAAATATCATAACATTTATTTGAAATTTGGTAGATGAGGTTAACAAGAAAATATAGGGTAAAACAGACATTTCGCAAAGAAACTGTTATTCTGAGATAGTTAAAAAAATGTAAATAATATTAATTTGGTCATTTTTAATTTTTCAGTTTCTCCTTTACAGAAATATTGTTGAAATGAAAGATTCTGAGCTACAGATGGTGTCCTTCATCTTACACAATTTCAAACGGGGTCTGCATTCTTATCATACAGGCAGAAAAGACCTTTGTGCTAGATACAGTCACTGTGATAGAGGTAAACAATAAAACCGGTCAGATTTCCTGCTTATGGGGGTTTGTAGTGATCATAATGAGATTATTAGCAAAGCAGCTTCTAAAAATACCAATAGAATATAAAAATATCTGTAAATGCTGCATAATGCCTGTGTATGGAAATTACAGTAACACCTTATATCTGTATGTGCTGCATAATGCCTGTGTATGGCAATTATAGTAACACCTAATATCTATATGTGCTGCATAATACCTGTGTATGGAAATTACAGTAACACCTCATATCTGTATGTGCTGCATAATACCTGTGTATGGAAATTACAGTAACACCTTATATCTGTATTTGCTGCATAATACCTGTGTATGGAAATTACAGTAACACCTCATATCTGTATGTGCTGCATAATGCCTGTGTATGGCAATTACAGTAACTAACACCTCATATCTGTATGTGCTGCATAATGCCAGTGTATGGCAATTACAGTAACACCTTATATCTGTATGTGCTGCATAATACCTGTGTATGGAAATTACAGTAACACCTTATATCTGTATGTGCTGCATAATACCTGTGTATGGAAATTACAGTAACACCTTATATCTGTATGTGCTGCATAATGCCTGTGTATGGAAATTACAGTAACACCTTGCATCTGTATGTGCTGCGTAATGCCTGTGTAACTGTATGGCAATTACAGTAACACCTCGTATCTGTATGTACTGCATAATGCCAGTGTATGGCAATTACAGTAACACCTTATATCTGTATGTGCTGCACAATACCTGTGTATGGAAATTACAGTAACACCTTATATCTGTATGTGCTGCATAATGCCTGTGTATGGAAATTACAGTAACACCTTATATCTGTTTTTGCTGCATAATACCTGTGTATGGAAATTACAGTAACACCTCATATCTGTATGTGCTGCATAATGCCTGTGTATGGCAATTACAGTAACTAACACCTCATATCTGTATGTGCTGCATAATGCCAGTGTATGGCAATTACAGTAACACCTTATATCTGTATGTGCTGCATAATACCTGTGTATGGAAATTACAGTAACACCTTATATCTGTATGTGCTGCATAATGCCTGTGTATGGAAATTACAGTAACACCTTGCGTCTGTATGTGCTGCGTAATGCCTGTGTATGGCAATTACAGTAACACCTCGTATCTGTATGTACTGCATAATGCCAGTGTATGGCAATTACAGTAACACCTTATATCTGTATGTGCTGCATAATACCTGTGTATGGAAATTACAGTAACACCTTATATCTGTATGTGCTGCATAATGCCTGTGTATGGAAATTACAGTAACACCTTGCATCTGTATGTGCTGCGTAATGCCTGTGTATGGCAATTACAGTAACACCTCGTATCTGTATGTACTGCATAATGCCAGTGTATGGCAATTACAGTAACACCTTATATCTGTATGTGCTGCATAATACCTGTGTATGGAAATTACAGTAACACCTTATATCTGTATGTGCTGCATAATGCCTGTGTATGGAAATTACAGTAACACCTGATATTGTACAGGGATTTAAAAAAAGTTAGCGAGTCGTTATAAGCGCTTTTTATCTCTTGCTTACTAAACTTAAAATGGGGAGCGCAAAGTGCAAGCAGAGAGTAACTACCGCTAATAACTAGCGTTAGGACCTTGTGATCCTAAGAACTGTCGCTGACTAAAAAAGTTAGCACCAGCTCTGAGCCGCTGCTAACTGATTCCGCTGATGCAGAATCAGTTAGCAGCAGCTGAAACCCCCCAAAAAAAAATACTCACCCCGAGGCATGAACAGCGGCCCGATCTGCTGCTTCTGGCCACCAGGAGCAGAGTGAGACTGGAGGAAAAAGTCCCCAATCTCCCTCCGCGATCACTCCGCCAATCTGCAGGATCTCGCGGGAGGCGAGATCCTGACGGTCATGTGACCCATCAGCAGAAGCCTCCATGGAGTCCTATGAGCTCCATGGAAAGGATGCTCGGGACAGTGCTTTAGCGCTGCCCCGAGCATCCGCGAGCCGAGTGGCTGCTACGGGGCAGCCTACTGGACTCAGCACCTGCCCCATAATCTAAAGGTAAAACCGGGAGCAAAGGGGAAATTAGCGACCGCAAATTTCCCCTTAGGCTGATCGTCCACTGTATCCGTAGTCGTGCGACCAACTTGGTCGTCAGACTAGGAGCGATATCTCTCGCGCAGCTTGGTTTGACGATAGTTGGAGTCGTCCATTGCATCAGACTAGCAATCAGCGACTATGGACGATTATGGACCCAAAGACCAGTTTATTCTTGTTTTCTCTTTTTCTGAGACTATTTAATATTGCATTCTGCTTTTGGAAACACTGCATTCCTTTTGTCTGTGTGCAAAAATAGATTTGGATATGGAGGAACTGGATGCACTAGTTCGGTGGGTGAATTTTAATTTCTTTGCGCAGCTGAAAAAGGAGATAAAATTCCCTCACCCTGTCCCCTATCCAAACATGGCGAGTCGCACCCATCTAACATACACAAAATATACATTTAAATATCAAAAAATCAAATACAATAGAGTTTTTAACTCCCGTAATCAACTTTTCAGCATCCATCTCCTTCCCTGATCGTCTGGCTGTCTGAGTTACTTGTGCGATATTTCCAAAATTTTTGGTCTGATCACTAGTCTGCAGCAATCTTCAAAAGTCGCTGGAAGTCGCAAGTCTGATGCAATGGACGATGGTACATTCACAATAGTGTTGTTGGATTGATCGGACGACTTTGCGATGGATGCAATGTCGTTGTCGCATGAATACGGATCCAGTGGACGCCCAGCCTTAGTGTCCCAGTTTTAGACTGGGGTCAGACGAACGCAGTGCGAACGTGCGTTGAGCAGCACTTTATTACGGCCGTAGTAGCAGCAAATGACTTCCAATGACGGCCAATATACGAAGTACGGGCCACACGAACGTTTGGACGCGCAACGCAAGCAGCAAATGGATGCATTTTTTTGAGAACGTAGAACCGCTAGTACTGATGCAAAGAGTGCGCTGCTTCGGCATAGCGGCGTGTGAGCGTGATTAGGAGACGTCAGATGCTGCACATGTCTGGCCAACATCACGTCCATTTGTTCTTTATAGATCCATCAAAAAATACAGCCGACATTGCGCATTGTATGACCGCTATCGTGTCTTCCGTGAAAAAAATGCATTCGGAAGCATCAACGCACTTTTTGACGGTAGAGGTGAAAAATGCGTTTGTCTGACCCTAGCCTTAGCGAGAGCCAGATGATAGGGCCCCCAGTGTCTGACTAAAGTTCTTTAGATCTATTAAGATTCTGTAAAGAGGGAAAATTTATGGAATGCACTATCGATCATATATATATTCATAGATAATAGCCGCCAAAGAAAGTGTGTCAACTGCATCATATCATTCAGCAATAAACAAAACTTTATTTACATCATACGATGGCATTAACTTAAAGGGTTATTCAAAGAGATCCGAATTGTGGTCAAAAGGTAACTGAACGCTGAAATTCAGCGTACAGTTACCTTTCCTGGCCATTCGGGTATTCAGAGAGCAGGCAGTTCGCCAAATGTTGGCGAATTGCCTGTACATACGGTGCCTGTTCGTTGCCTATTCGAGGGCAGTGAAATCCCCATAGAGAAGCAATGCTTTGTCTATTCAGAGAGCACAAACCAGCTGAGAAAAGTTGCTGAATTGCCCTGCCATTCGGTGGTTTCGTTTGTCAGGTTTATTCAGGCAAATCCCATAGGCTTCAATGTTAAAAATATTCCCCTTTTAATGCAATATCTAATAAACCATTTATTATTTTATTCTGCAGTAAAAAATCTCTTTATTTTTAAATTCTTTAGGATCTTTTAGGATTTTTTCAGGATTTTTTTGCGAAAATATTTTTTCTGTTTTTTTTTTTTAAATCGTTTTTTCTTTTTTCTGTAACCGCCCTTTTTATTATCATTCATTGGACCTTATATGCAAATTTCAGACATTTTCGTTCTGTAATTTATTTGCAAACAGCGTTTCACTTTTCAAACATTCAAGTGTACTGGTTTTTTTTCACTCCATTCGTCTGCGGTGTCGGGTTTTTCCGGCGGCTGCTCCGCGCTGTGATCGGCTCCTGCTCGTGTTTCTCCGGCGTGTTCGGCGGGTTTAATCCAGATGTTTTTGCAGGTTTCGGTGTGCGTTCGCCCTCGTTTTGCGGTGAGTTTTCGGCGTGTTTTCGGCAGCTTTTCCCTGCAATTCGGAGACCCTGTGGTGCTTGCTGAATACACCGCAGGGTTTGCCGAAATGGGATCGCCAAATCGCACCGTATTAAAGAGAACAAAAAAACGTCACAACTTGCGGTGACTTTCCAATTCTCTTTGAATAACCCTGTTATTTTAGGTTCAAGAGTTTAGAGTTTAGGTTCAAGTATTGTCACAGGTGAGTGATTAACACAAGCCAAAAGCAATCGGTATGTAAATCCATTGGAATAAAGAAGCTAGTAAATAAAGGCCATTTAAGCGGGTGCGATTGTCTTGTCTGGTATTTTGGAGGTATAGCGCCATATATATATTTCTGTTAATAATTCTAAACAGTCATGTTTCTAACCTGCTGCCCCACCAACCTGAGATATCACCAGCCGCCACTGATCTTAATTGCAGGTTATAGAATACAATACTCTGCATAATATAAAGGTTTATTTTCCTACCAGCAATGTATAATCAAGATTGTAGCTAATCCTTACTGGGTCTGAGGGCAAAGTCTCCTACACCCAGGACCCTACCCCACCCACATACTCTATACGTTTGGCTGTGCACAAATAAACCCACCCTGTCTTTTAATCACCATTAATGTCTCTCTCATCGTCTGCCTTCACCATATAATGAGCACTAAATAAATTAACCGGAACTCCAGATCCAGAGGAGATGTTACAGACCAATAATTGATTGAAGGGGCATACACTGGGGTTGAACCCTACGTTTCAGAGTAAAGGCGGGTGCACACTAGGCGTTTTTTTGTGCGCACTAACGCGCGTTAAAACGCACTTACCTGCGTGCGTCACAGTATATAACTACGCGGATAGAGAAGAACACACGCATAACTTGCGCTACGCAAAACGCGCGCTGAAGACGTCCGTCTTGGAAACACCAAGACTTGTGCGCTAGGATTGACGCGACATTGGCCGCGTGCAGAACAACGCTAGTGCGCACAAAAAAAATCGCCTAGTGTGCACCCGGCCTTAACCAACATTCACTGCATAAGCAGTGCAACCGCTAATGCCCCAGATTGGTACAAAAATTTAAAACATAACTTTTACTCAGATTAAAAATATTCAAACAAAAAATATAATAAACACAAAGATCACAAAAGGGGTTATTATTATTATTCTTTATTTATAAAGCGCCAGCATATTCCGCAGCGCTGTACAATAAGCACAGTATAGACAGGGTTACAATACATTGAACAACATTTGACAAACAGTACAGGAGGAGATGAGGCCCTATTCCCGTAGGAACTCACAATCTGGGGATCTGGGTTATTCAGAGAGAGACGATCTGGCCCGACATGTCACCGAAAAAGGATTTTCCCTGTACGGTGACATTTCGGGGCCATTTGGCTGTTCAGAGAACCTGCCTGTTCGACGGCAATGAAATCCCCCATAGAGAAGCAATGGTTAATATATTCATACACATCGAACAGCAGTGAAAAGTTGCCGAAATTCCCTGCTGTTCTGTGTTTTCATTCGACAGGTTTATTCAGGAGAATCCCATAGGCTTCAATATCTAATAAACCGTTTATTTTTATTCTGCAGTAAAAAGTCTATTTATCGATTTTTTTTAAAAAAAAAATAATTTAGTATCCTTTAGGCATAATTCGGTATTTTTTCAGCAAAATATTTTTTCCATTTTTTTAAAAGTGTTTTTTCTTTTTTCTGTAACAGCCCTTATTATTATCATTCATTGGATTTTATATGTAAATTCCAGACATTTTAGTTCAGTAGTTTTTTTGCAAACAGCGTTTCACTTTTCAAACTTTAAGGCTAGGGTCAGACGAAAGCATTTTTCCCCGCGAACGTGAAAAAGTGCGTCCGAACGCATTGAAGTATTTTTTAAAGGAATGCGCAAAAACTGTCAGACGACGCGTATTTTCGGGCGTGATTTTGTACAGATCGTCAATAAAACTCTTTTTGCGTCTGGACGTTATGTAGGCTGGACATTAGCAGCGTCTGACATTTCCTAATCACGCAAACACGCCGCTATGCCGCAGCTGCGCACTCAGTACGTCAGTACTAGCAGTTCAGTGTTCTCAAAAAAATGCTTTCAAATTCCACTTGCGTTGCACGGCCGGACTTTTGTGCGGCCATACATCGTATATTGGCCGTCATTGCCCGTCATCTGCTGCTAGTGCGGCCGTAATTATGTGCGCCAGAACGCACGTTAATACTGCGTTAGTCTGACCCTAGCCTTAGGGCTCCAGAGATACAGGGGTCTAAATGATTGTAAAAAAAAAAATCCTTTTTTTTTTTTTTTACAAAGCAAGGCTTGTGGCTAGCACCTGTAGGCACATGCGTTCTCTGCCTAGTTATAAATCCAGCCCTGGGGATCTGAGTGACACCGCATTGTGTAATACACACCTTGTAATAACTCACACTCCCCTCCAGCCTACCGGCAACATTCAAGGGGGGAAAACGTATATCCCCAATCTTGCTGACCTGCCACTGGAACACTATGGTGGATTTGTGTCCATTTGATAATTGTGTAATTGTGGGTTTTCCGTGTATATTCTCTCTGCAAGCCCTCAATGTGTTTCTACGAGATATCATTGGGAATGTTGGGATGTATTAACAGGTTAGATCGGCCCGGTTGTATCGCAAGGTGACTGATAAATATAAGTTTTAAATCATTTTTAGTAATTTTCTTTAAAAACAAAACCACTAAAAAAAAGCTGCATTTCTTATGATATCATCTTAAAACTGTCTTGAAAAATAACATGTTTGCTTTGAATATGCCTTTGACTTTTGTTTAAACTTTAATGCGGTTATATAGTATGATTTTATGAATAAATACTTTAAAAAAAATAAACATTTAAGATCAGTTACTGCATTTAAGAGTCACTTTCATGTTTACACAATACTTTCAAGAAGCGGCTTCTTCTTATCAGCATAGGATATAAAATTGAGCTGTATCCTTACCTATGTCACGCATTCACTATGTCCTTTGATTACGATTGATATTTTACACTAGATAATAATAGATATGCGAATCGTATAATTAACTAATTTATGGACTGTGACTTGTATCCATGACTGTAAACACATTCTATCATGTTCACTCAGACAGTAACCACTTTTTTCATGTTGATGGGCCAATGTAAAATGTGCTGCCCTTTATTATGTAGAATGTATCTTTTACAGAGAGACTCATCACATACTCTTCAAAGCCAGGACCGGATTAACATTGGATAAGTCAGTGCCAGGCTGTGAGAAACCCTGCAATCAAAATACTGCGTGTAGCATTTGGTTTCTTGGGTGGCTATAACAGCAGTGACACTGATAGCATGTGGCCCCTACATAAGAGCAGCTATGGAGAGACTGCAAAGCATGGAAACAGCCATGAGCACTATAAATAATAACTAGCGTTAGGACCTTGTGATCCTAAGAACTGTCGCTGACTAAAAAAGTTAGCACCAGCTCTGAGCCGCTGCTAACTGATTCCGCTGATGCAGAATCAGTTAGCAGCAGCTGAAACCCCCCCAAAAAAAATACTCACCCCGAGGCATGAACAGCGGCCCGATCCACTGCTTCTGGCTACCAGGAGCAGAGTGAGACTGGGGGAAAAAGTCCCCAGTCTCCCTCCGCAATCACTCCGCCAATCTGCAGGATCTCGCGGGAGGCGAGATCCTGACGGTCATGTGACCCATCAGCAGAAGCCTCCATGGAGTCCTATGAGCTCCATGGAAAGGATGCTCGGGACGGTGCTTTAGCGCTGCCCCGAGCATCCGCGAGCCGAGTGGCTGCTACGGGGCAGCCTACTGGACTCAGCACCTGCCCCATAATCTAAAGGTAAAACCGGGAGCAAAGGGGAAATTAGCGACCGCAAATTTCCCCTTAGGCTGATCGTCCACTGTATACGTAGTCGTGCGACCAACTTGGTCGTCAGACTAGGAGCGATATCTCTCGCGCAGCTTGGTTTGACGATAGTTGGAGTCGTCCATTGCATCAGACTAGCAATCAGCGACTATGGACGATTATGGACCCAAAGACCAGTTTATTCTTGTTTTCTCTTTTTCTGAGACTATTTAATATTGCATTCTGCTTTTGGAAACACTGCATTCCTTTTGTCTGTGTGCAAAAATAGATTTGGATACGGAGGAACTGGATGCACTAGTTCGGTGTGTGAATTTTAATTTCTTTGCGCAGCTGAAAAAGGAGATAAAATTCCCTCACCCTGTCCCCTATCCAAACATGGCGAGTCGCACCCATCTAACATACACAAAATATACATTTAAATATCAAAAAATCAAATACAATAGCGTTTTTAACTCCCGTAATCAACTTTTCAGCATCCATCTCCTTCCCTGATCGTCTGGCTGTCTGAGTTACTTGTGCGATATTTCCAAAATTTTTGGTCTGATCACTAGTCTGCAGCAATCTTCAAAAGTCGCTGGAAGTCGCAAGTCTGATGCAATGGACGATGGTACATTCACAATAGTGTTGTTGGATTGATCGGACGACTTTGCGATGGATGCAATGTCGTTGTCGCATGAATACGGATCCAGTGGACGCCCAGCCTTAGTGTCCCAGTTTTAGGCTGGGGTCAGACGAACGCAGTGCGAACGTGCGTTGAGCAGCACTTTATTACGGCCGTAGTAGCAGCAAATGACTTCCAATGACGGCCAATATACGAAGTACGGCCACACGAACGTTTGGCCGCGCAACGCAAGCAGCAAATGGATGCATTTTTTTGAGAACGTAGAACCGCTAGTACTGATGCAAAGAGTGCGCTGCTTCGGCATAGCGGCGTGTGAGCGTGATTAGGAGACGTCAGATGCTGCACATGTCTGGCCAACATCACGTCCATTTGTTCTTTATAGATCCATCAAAAAATACAGCCGACATTGCGCATTGTATGACCGCTATCGTGTCTTCCGTGAAAAAAATGCATTCGGAAGCATCAACTCACTTTTTGACGGTAGACGTGAAAAATGCGTTGGTCTGACCCTAGCCTTAGCGAGAGCCAAATGATAGGGCCCCCAGTGTCTGACTAAAGTTCTTTAGATCTATTAAGATTCTGTAAAGAGGGAAAATTTATGGAATGCACTATCGATCATATATATATTCATAGATAATAGCCGCCAAAGAAAGTGTGTCAACTGCATCATATCGTTCAGCATTAAACAAAACTTTATTTACATCATACTATGGCATTAATTTAAAGGGTTATTCAAAGAGATCTGAATTGCTGGTGAAAGGTAACCGAACAGTGAAATTCAGCGTACAGTTACCTTTCCTGGCCATTCGGCTATTCAGAGAGCAGGCAGTTCGCCAAATGTTGGCGAATTGCCTGTACATACGGTGCCTGTTGGTTGCCTGTTCGAGGGCAGTGAAATCCCCATAGAGAAGCAATGCTTCAGCTATTCAGAGAGCACAAACCAGCTGAGAAAAGTTGCCGAATTGCCCTGCGATTCAGTGGTTTCGTTCGTCAGGTTTATTCAGGCAAATCCCATAGGCTTCAATGTTAAAAATATTCCCCTTTTAATGCAATATCTAATTAACCATTTATTATTTTATTCTGCAGTAAAAAGTCTCTTTATTTTTAGATTCTTTAGGATCTTTTAGGATTTTTTCAGGATTTTTTTGCGAAAATATTATTTATTTATTTTAAATCGTTTTTTTTCTTTTTTCTGTAACAGCCCTTTTTATTATCATTCATTGGACCTCATATGTAAATTTCAGACATTTTCGTTCTGTAGTTTCTTTACAAACAGTGTTTCACTTTTCAAACATTCAAGCGTACTGGTTTTTTTTCCACTCCATTCGTCTGCGGTGTCGGGCTTTTCCGGCGGCTGCTCCGCGCTGTGATCGGCTCCTGCTCGTGTTTCTCCGGCGTGTTCGGCGGTTTAACCCAGATGTTTTTGCGGGTTTCGGTGTGTGCGTTCGCCCTCGTTTTGCGGGGAGTTTTCAGCGGGTTTGCGGTGACTTTTCCCTGCAATTCAGGGACCCTGTGGTGCTTGCTGAATACACCGCAGGGTTTGCCGAAATGGGATCGCCAAATCGCACCGTATTAGGCTAGGGTCAGACTGAGGCAGTGCGAACGCGCGTTCTGGCGCACTTAATCACGGCCGCACTAGCAGCAAATGACGGGCAATGACGGCCAATATACGAAGTACGGTCGCACAAAAGTCCGGCCCTGCAACGCAAGTGGAAAATGAACGCATTTTTTCGAGAACGTGAAACCGCAGGTACTGACGTACTGAGTGCGCTGAGTCCGCTAGCGGTGTGTTTGTGTGATTGGGAGACGTCAGACACTGCTAATGTCCGGCCAACATAACGTCCAGATGCAAGAAGTGTTTTATTGATGATCCGTACAAAATCACGGACGAAAATGCGCATAGTATGACCGCTATCACGTATTCTGTGAAAAAATGCGTCCATTCGTTCGAACGCACTTTTTCACAGACAACATAAAAATGCGTTAGTCTGACCCTAGCCTTAAAGAGAACAAAAAAACGTCACAACTTGCGGTGACTTTCAATTTATCTTTGAATAACCCTGTTATTTTAGGTTCAAGAGTTTAGGTTCAAGTATTGTCACAGGTGAGTGATTAACACAAGCCAAAAGCAATCGGTATGTAAATCCATTGGAATAAAGAAGCGAGTAAATAAAGGCCATTTAAGCGGGTGTGGTTGTCTTGACTTGTCTGGTATTTTGGAGGTATAGCGCCATATATATATATTTCTGTTAATAATTATAAACAGTCATGTTTCTAACCTGCTGCCCCACCAACCTGAGATATCACCAGCCGCCACTGATCTTAATAGCAGGATATAAAATACAATACTCTGCATAATATAAAGGTTTATTTTCCTACCAGCAATGTATAAACAAGTTTGTAGCTAAACCTTACTGGGTCTGAGGGCAAAGTCTCCTACACCCAGGACCCTACCCCACCCACATACTCTATACGTTTGGCTGTGCTCAAATAAACACACCCTGTCTTTTAATCACCATTAATGTCTCTCTCATCGTCTGCCTTCACCATATAATGGGCACTAAATAAATAAACTGGAACGCCAGATCGAGAGTTGTTACAGTCAGACCAATAATTGATTGAAGGGGCATACACTGGGGTTGAACCCTACGTTTCAGAGTAAAGGCGGGTGCACACTAGGTGTTTTTTTGTGTGCACTAACGCGCGTTAAGGCTGGTGTCAGACGAGCGTAGTGTTCGCGTCCGTGATTGCGCCTAAAAGTACATCTGTGATAACATGAAAGAAAACTCATCGGAGCCCGACATACGAAGTACGTCCGCACTGAACTGCAGCCGCGGCCCACGGACGCAAGGCGGGCAAGAACGAATTTGTTACAACCCCTAGAACGGCCGCACAAAGTGCGCTGCGTCCGCAACGTCTGCATAGCTTTGTGTGTGAGTGATGGAACGTGGTCAGACGGACTGCATTTATACGTCCAACATTTTTCACGGACAAAATGGTTTTGCTTTTTATTTTATTTTCCATCCTACATCCATCAAAATATACGTCAGTCAATAAAAGGACCGTGTGGCCACTACTGCGTCTTCCGTACTGACGTACGTCCGTGTGCAGGACGCACAGTCCGTAGAAATCACACTCGTCTGACCCTAGCCTAAAACGCACTTACCTGCGTGCGTCGCAGCATATAATTACGCGGATAGAGAAAAAAACACGCATAACTTACGCTACGCAAAATGCGCGCTGAAGACGTCCATCTTGGAAACACCAAGGCTTGTGCGCTAGGATTGACGCGACGTTGGCCGCGTGCTGAACATCAAATGCCCAGCTGTTTTTATTTTCATTCAACTCAAATACAGTTTTTACGACGTAAGTCAAAATGAACTAGTGGGCTAGTCTGGCGTCTACCATCTCTTCCGTCATTTTTAACGCACGCTAGTGCGCACAATCGCCTAGTGTGCACCCGGCCTTAACCAACATTCACTGCATAAGCAGTACAACCGCTAATGCCCCAGATTGATACAAAAATTTAAAACATAACTTTTATTCAGATTAAAAATATTCAAACAAAAAATATAATAAACACAAAGATCACAAAAGGGGTTATTCAGAGAGAGCCGATCTGGACCGACATGTCACCGAACAAGGATTTTCCCTGTACGGTGACATTTCGGGGCCATTTGGCTGTTCAGAGCCTGCCTGTTCAACGGCAATGAAATCCCCCATAGAGAAGCAATGGTTAATCTATTCATACACACCGAACAGCAGTGAAAAGTTGCCGAAATTCCCTGCTGTTCTGTGTTTTCATTCGACAGGTTTATTCAGGAGAATCCCACAGGCTTCAATGTTAAAAATATTCCCGTTTTAATACAATATCTAATAAACCGTTTATTATTTTATTCTGCAGTAAAAAGTCTCTTTATCGATTTTTAAAAAAAACTAATTTAGGATCCTTTAGGCATTTTTCGGTATTTTTTCAGCAAAATATTTTTTCCATTTTTTTAAAAAGTGTTTTTTTCTGTAACAGCCCTTTTTATTATCATTCATTGTATTTTATATGTCAATTCCAGACATTTTCGTTCAGTAGTTTTTTTGCAAACAGCATTTCAATTTTCAAACTTTTAGGCTGCTGTCAGACGAGCGTAGTGTTCACGTCCGTGATTGCACCTAAAAGTACGTCCGTGATAGCATGAAAGAAAGTCCATTGGAGCCTGACACATGAAGTACGTCCGCACTGAACTGCGGACGCATGACGGACGCGGCAAACGGACGCAGGTTAGGCAAGAACGTACAACCGCTAGAACGGCCGCACAAAGTGCGCCACGTCCACAACGTCTGCATAGCTTTGTGTGTGAGTGATGGAGCGTGGTCAGACGGACTGCATTTATACGTCCAGCATTTTTGACGGACAGAATGTTTTTTCATTGTAATTTATTTTTCCCTCCTACATCCGTCAAAAAATAACTTCAGTGAAAAAACGGACTGTGTGACCACTACTGCGTCATCCGTACTGACGATGTCCGTGTGCAAGGACGTACAGTCCGTAGAAATCACGCTCGTCTGACCCTAGCCTAAAACGTACTGTTTTTTTTGTACCCCATTCGTCAGCTTGTTGGCTTTTTCCGGCGGCTGGTCTGCGATGTGATCGGCAGCTCGGCAGCTTTTTCCGACGTTGTTTTTCCGGCAGTTCAAACGGGTTTTCTGTGGGTTTTCAGCGGATGTTCGGCTGGATTGCGGCAGGTTTTCTCTGCACTCTGGGGACCCTGCGGTGAATGCTGAGTTCACTGCAGGGTGGGGATCTTTGATTCCCCGAAGTGCCTAGAACTGCGGGGAATGAGAGAGCACTGATAGCATGAGGCCCCTACATAAGAGCAGCTATGGAGAGACTGCACAGCATGGAAACAGATGTGTGTGTGTGTGTGTTGGCGGAAAGGGCCCAGCAGATATCCCATTGGACCATCATGGATTTAGCCCCTCCCTGCAAAACGCAGGCGAGGGGGCAACATGTATATTTTTAAAGCATATTTGAATATATTCTATTGTAATTTTAACAATATTTTAATATATAATTTATTTTACTATGTAAGTTTACATACTATATATATAAATTATAGTGTTTATTATTGCAGAAGCCACCTGCCCATCACAGCAATTCAAAGAATTGCATCCCAGAGTTCCTGTGCCACATTTCCCATATGCAGCAAGGAATTCTGGGTAGGATATGCAAATGACCTCTGTCTCAGTTTTATGCATCCTGGGTCTGTTATTACACAGAGCCCTAAAATCAATGCTATGCCACACTGTGGCTTTCTAGCAGAGATAAGGTTTAAGCAACTGGTCAAAGCCACTCCTAGGACAGCGCTGTTTCGGGTTTGTTGGACCCTCATCAGCAGGAGCTAGGCATGATGACCAGTTGCAATGGATGCTTGGGACCCTTAGGGTAATCAGTATCTACAAGGGTTGTAGTGAGATAAAAAGCCTCCACACTATAATAAGTGTGTTTATTATTGCAGAAGCCACCTGCACATCATAGCAATTCAAAGAATATACATATACACACCACAATTTTTTTCTGAGCTATAGCTTTGGGATACTCTCATGCATATTGCACATTACTGTGCATTTATTGCAGTGCATTATTTGATACATTCATGCACACCACACATTACTGTGAGTTTTATTGTTGTGGTGCTCTGTGATACAGTAATGTGCAGTGTGTATGAGCGTGAGTTATATTCCTGTGGAGCTCTGTGATACACATACACAGGGAAAAGTGTCGGTTACAGTGAAGGGTAAGCACAAACTAGTATCCTGTCTAGGGTCCTGTGATACCCTAAGGCTAGGGTCAGATGAGCGCATTTTGTACGGACTGTGCGTCCGTGCAGTACGGACGTACTTACTGACTGACAACAAGGTAGTGGCCACACAGTCCGTTTTTTTCACTGACGTATTTTTTGACAGATTTAGGAGGGAAAATAAATTAAAATGAAAAAACATTCTGTCCGTCAAAAATGCTGGACGTATAAATGCAGTCCGTCTGACCTCGTTTCATCACTCACACACAAAGCTATGCGGACGTGGCGCACTCCGCACGTCCGTTCTAGCAGTATTACGTTCTTGCCTAACCTGCGTCCGTTTGCCGCGGACGTACTTCGTGTGTGGGGCTCCATTGTTCAGAATGCTATGCTGCCACGGACGTACAAATGTGCGGCAACACGGACGTGATAACTGCGCTCGTCTGACCCCAGCCTAACCCGGCTCTGGTGTAAGCATGTGTATATGTATGCCTGCTATATGTGCACGCCTGGTGTGTGTGTGTGTAGCTAACTAGCTAACTATAGATATATCTATCCACCTTTATATCTGCCAGTTGTATAGCCATCAACCTAGCTATATATCTCCAGCTATACAGTATATCTAAACAGCTATGTATCTACCTTGATATATAATATATATATACATACAGTATATATACTTGTTAGATACAAGTATGTGCCTGTTTATATATACCACACAGTTGCCCAGTTATATATACAATATCTGCCTGGTTACATATACAAGTATCTGCCTGGTTATGTATACACTTACCTACCCTATTACATAATATACACTATATTGCCAAAAGTATTCGCTCACCTGCCCAGCTCCTGATTTGGATGGGTGAGTGAATACTTTTGGCAATATAGTGTATGTATGTTTTAATTTCTTTCCAATTACACAAATAAGCCCAACAAAATCTTCAGCCCCAGGCCTATAGATATCTTAAAAATCCTGCCCTGTTTAAACCCGTATCCATTGTAAAAATGTGAATGAATTGTTTGAGGAACCTTTGCATGTTTTTTCCTGGTTATGGAGACATGCAAAAGTCAAGTGGTAAAATGCAAAATCACTTAACACCAGATTCTGAGAGCTGTTTATATATTCTGAGAGCTGTTTATGTTTTGTTTGTTTCCTTTAAAACCTTGCAATTATGCCTTATATTCTGGCTGCCCACAAATTAGCACTATATTCCCTACATATTTATTTTCTGTGTTAATCGGTATATTTGTGTTTTTAATATCTTGCATTTATTACTTTGTATTTCTGTAACGACTGTAACATTTCAATGTTCTTGAACCCAGGACATACTGAAAACTAGAGAAATCTGAAAGGACTGGTAAAATACTTTACAAATAAAGAAGTATAGGAGGAAGAAGTGTCGAGGCCATAAACTGGCACAGACGTTGGGCTCAGAGGAAAGTTTGTGACTCGTCTAGAACAGGACGGGAGTCGTCAACAGATTGGACTCTTTGTTGACACGTGAATGAAAGTATTGAAGCTGTAAAAACTTTTTTCCCCATAAAAGATAACTTAGTACACTTTTTCCTCTGGGCAACATAATGGGTGGCCATTGTGCCAAACCAGAAGGGAAGATCCTCTCATCACTGGCATGCTCCCAAATCAATATCTTTACAGGTGATTCTTAGATTTATTTATCATGGCTTTCAAGCATCAATGATTGAAACGTCGACAAAGGGAGTGTCACCCCTTACATTTAGCACATATCAGTTTACTATTATTACCCTCTATGACGTGAGGAAATGAGGCATGAGGAAATTCAGTAACTTTCAGGTTGTAAACTAAAGCATAATGTGCATCGGTGCAACAAATCCTCAATCCCTGGCACACACGATGTATCCCTTTGAAGATAACTGGGGCGGGTGAACCCCCATCCCCTAGGACCTACACCTAGAACATGATAAAGTTGTTAGGCTGAAAAAAAGCCACGTGTCCATTGAGTTCAGCCTTTCACACATCACCTAGTGTTGTTGATCCAAACATAGGCAAAAAACCCAGTCTGAAGCAATCGCCTAATATGCAACAAACCGGGAAAAATTTCCTTCTCCTAATTTATTTCTCCTTGGATCAAGCAGCTTTTACCCACATATTAAATATTATTACCCTTAATATTCAGTTTTTGAAGGAAGTCACCCGGTTGTTGTTTAAAGTCTGTACAGTCTCTGACCCAACCACCTCAACAGGCAGAGAATCCCACAGCTTTATTGTTCTCACCGTAAAATAACGCTTCCTATGCTTTAGGCTGAATTTCCTTTCATCCTGTTTAAATGGCTGACCTCGTGTCCTGTGTATAGTAAATAAAAAAAAACGTGTGGCTAATGATTTTGTAAGTGGAAAAAAAGCGTGAATCTGGCGCTTTTCTTAGTGTTTATAAGATTATTAAGGTGTGCTCAATATAGGTCGGTGCTGCAAACCAGAAGACGTGTGTTTACAACCTCGAAAACACAAATATAATAGAAAGGAAAAATACTTCCAGGCGCACCTTACTAAAACTTCCAATGTTTTAACCCAAAAATGGCCAATATTCAAACATCAAGTGAATTAGCATTTAAACTAAACAGTGGTTATAATGTAATGATAAGTGTGTATAGCTTAAAGAATACTTATAGTTCAGTTGTATTGCTTTTTCTTTTTCTTCTCTCAGCGTGGGGTCCTGCGATATGACTGTTCAGTATCCCAAGAAAAGTGGAGCGGGGGGGAGGAAATTTCTCCACTTGATGTAAAAAAGGCAGCAGAGAGCGGCAAGTAATTCAATTAAAATGAATTTATTAATCGATAGAAAGGGGTTAACCTTCAGCTATAAAATCAATATATAAAGTGTTAAATCAATAGGATTAACAAAAACGCGCTTTCACCAATAGGCTTCATCAGTTGTTATCCTTTCTGAATGATAAGTCTGTGCAAAAATGCAAAAAAGTCCAAAAAGGACTTTTTGGCATTTTTGCACAGACTGATCATCAGTTGTTATCCTTTCTGAATGAAGCCTATTGGTGAAAGCGCGTTTTTGTTAATCCTATTGATTTAACACTTTATATATTGATTTTATAGCTGAAGGTTAACCCCTTTCTATTGATTAATAAATTCATTTTAATTGAATTACTTGCCGCTCTGCTGCCTTTTTTACATCAAGTGGAGAAATTTCCTCCCCCCGCTCCACTTTTCTTGGGATACTGAACAGTCATATCGCAGGACCCCACGCTGAGAGAAGAAAAAGAAAAAGCAATACAACTGAACTATAAGTATTCTTTAAGCTATACACACTTATCATTACATTATAACCACTGTTTCGTTTAAATGCTAATTCACTTGATGTTTGAATATTGGCCATTTTTGGGTTAAAACAGTGGAAATTTTAGTAAGGTGCGCCTGGAAGTATTTTTCCTTTCTAATGATATTGTAAATTGCAGTTGTATCAATAACATATTGTGATACTTCCCAGAATGCCATAAAACTAACAAAGTTTTAAAAGCAAGTAGATAGAAACAACGACTAATAAAACAGCATTTTTAAATTATGTAAAATCAACATGCATAAAGAAAAGAATTGAAAACGGTCCTTTTTCCCCCCAACTTTTACTTTTTAAATAATTTACAGATAACACTCTTAAAGGGCACAAAATAATATTAGGACATATAATAATTGCAGCAGCAGAAATCATTCCCCGACATTGGAAAACTACCACAACCCCTACGTGTGATGAAGTCATCCAAATGATAATTGAAAATAACAGGGTTATCCAAAGAGATCCGAATTGCTTGAGAAAGGTAACCGAATGCTGAAAATCTGCGTTCGGTTACCTTTCTTGGCCATTCGGCTATCCAGAGAGCAGGCAGTTCGCCAAATCCTGGTGAATTTCCTTAACATACGGTGCCTGTTCGGTGCCTGTTCGAGGGCAGTGAAATCCCCATGAAAAAGCACTGCTTCGGCTATTCAGAGAACACAAACCAGCAGTGAAAGGTTCCCGAAATGTCCTGCCATTCGGTGGTTTAATTCGGCAAGTTTATTCAAGAGAATCCCATAGGCTTCAATGTTAAAAATATTCCGGCTTTAATTCAATATCTAATAAACCGTTCATTATAAAATTATGCAGTAAAAAGTCTCTTTATTCATAGATTTTTTACGATATTTTAAGGCTTTTTTTTTTAAAAGTCCGATTTTTTTTTTTTTTCTTTTTTTCTTTAAGTTTACTTATTTTTTCTGTAACAGCCCTATGTAAATTTCAGACATTTTCGCTCAGTAGTTTCTTTGCAAACAGTGTTTCACTTTTCACATCTTCATGCAAACTGTTTTCCTAATTTATTCACTTCACTCTGTCTGTGGTGTCGGCTTTTTCCGGCGGCTTCGCTGCCTGTGATCGGCTCCTGCTCGGGTTTTTCTGTGGTTTTCGGCAGGTTAATCCAGATGTTTTTGCGGGTTTTCAGCGTGCATTCGCTGGGTTTTGCGGTTCGTTTTCGTCGGGTTTGCGGCAGCTTTTCCCTGCAATTCGGGGACCCTGTGGTGTTTGCTGAATACCCGGCAGGGTCACCGAAATGGGATCGGCAAAAGGAACCGAATTGAAGAGAACGACAAGTCACCGAACGTGCGGTGACTTTTCGAATCTCTTTGAATAACCCTGTAAGAGTTATGAGTTGTCATTAAGACAACATCACCATTTACCACGAAGTTTAAATATTTTTGGAACATATGGGAAGATAATACTATAGGTAATGTTAATGGCTGCACTTTACGGGTTTGATTTGACCTTTTCGGTTTATTTGTGTACTTATGGAACTAACTACAATGTTTAATGTCATTGTTTACTTATTTGTACTCATTGTTGTGCTGCTTGAATATTATATTGTAAACATATTATGAGATGGTTGGAATTCTTCCCCCTTCCTACCTCCCTTTCCCCTTTTTTTTTCTTTTTCTTTCTGTATCACTAATCAGTTGACTGCTTTAGTTGTGGATATTTATTTTTGTAAACAGAAACAGAAAAAAGTTTAAAACCTTTAATAAGTATTAATTTGAAAAGAAAACCATTGAAAATTCAAGCACACTCATTTTCATGTCAAAAATTATTTTACCAGATGAAATGAAAAATACATCTTTGTATATTTTAAAATTTCTGTTAGAGGACAAAATTACTTTAAAAATTGTGGATGCAAGACAAATTTGTAAAAATTTCTACTCACTGTTGTTAGTGTTTTATATTTTTCACAATGTAAGGCAGAACAACGATCACTTCTCACTAAGGGAAAGAAAGATCACTTAGGAACTCAAGATTGAAAAAACAAAACAAATGATGTTTATGGAAAAAAACTAAAAACAATCCGTAAATCCCTTTTACAAAGCTCCTACTTATTTTCTCATCTCAAATGATTCAAATTTAAGAATGCAAAAGAACGATAGCAAATACGTGAACTAGCAGGGTTATTCAAAGAGAATCGAAAAGTCACCACATGCTCGGTGACTTTTCGTTCTCTTCAATTCGGTGCGATTTGGCGATCCCATTTCGGCGACCCTGCAGTGTATTCAGCAAGCACCACAGGGCTGTCGTAGTGCAGGGAAAAGCTGCCGCAAACCCGACGAACACTCACCGCAAACCCGGCGAACGCACACTGAAACCCGCAAAAACATCTGGATTAACCCCGCCGAAGACGCCGGAGGAACCCGAGCAGGAGCCGATCACAGCACGGAGCAGCCGCCGGAAAAAGCCGACACCGCAGACGAATGGAGTGGAAAAAAAACAGTACGCTTGAATGTTTGAAAAGTGAAACACTGTTTGCAAAGAGACTACTAAACGAAAATGTCTGAAATTTACATATAAAATCCAATGAATGATAATAAAAAGGGCTGTTACAAAAAAAAGAAAAAACTATTTAAAAAAAAACAGAAAACAATTTTCACAAAAAAATCCTGAAAAATGCCTAAAAGATCCTACAAAATCAAAAAATAAAGAAACTTTTTTACTGCAGAATAAAATAATAAATGGTTTATTAGATATTGAGTTAAAACAGGAATATTTTTAACATTGGAGCCTATGGGATTCGACTGAATAAAGCTGTCGAATGAAACCACCGAATGGCAGGGCGTTTCTGCAACTTTTTTCAGCTGTTTTGTGTTCTCTAAGGCTGGGGTCAGACGAACGCAGTGTTAACGTCCGTGTTGCCGCACATAAGTACGTCCGTGATAGCATACAATTGTGTTAAATGGAGCCCCACACATTAAGTACGTGCGCACAGAAGTGCGGGGGCTGACGGACGCTGCAAACGGACGCAGGTTAGGCAAGAACGTAATACTGCTAGAACGGACGTGCGGAGTGCGCCACGTCCACAACGTCTGTGTAGCTTTGTGTGTGAGTGATGGAGCATGGTCAGACGGACTGCATTTATACGTCCAGCATTTTTGACGGACAGAATGTTTTTTCATTGTAATTTATTTTTCCCTCCTACATCCGTCAAAAAATAACTTCAGTGAAAAAACGGACTGTGTGACCACTACTGCGTCTTCCGTACTGACGATGTCCGTACTGCACGGACGTACAGTCCGTAGAAATCACGCTCGTCTGACCCCAGCCTTAATAGACGAAGCATTGCTTCTCTATGGGGATTTCACTGCCCTTGAACAGGCACCATATGTGCAGGCAATTCGCCAACATTTGGCGAACTGCCTGCTCTCTGGATTAGGGATGAGCTGTTCGGGTTCGGACGGTTCGGAGTTCGACCCGAACTTTGGCAGTTCGAAAGTTCGCGAATTTCAAATTTTTTCGGTGTGTTCAGTTCGAGTTCGAAAATAAAAAGAAATTTTGAAAAAAGTATAGAAAATTCTTAAAAAAGTACTAAAAAATCTAGAAATAAAGAGACTCTTTACTGCAGAATATTATAAGCAACGGTTTATTAGATATTGAATTAAAAACTAATGTGTACGTGGAAAGATTATTAACTCTAAATGACCTCTGTTCACAAACGGGCATAACACCAGGTGTTTTTAGTCTGGTAATCAATTTGATACATTGTACACCATACTGAGGGTGGGGTGGTGTCTGCTTCTGATTGAGATTTGAGAATTAATTTCCCTAAAACATCCTAATATGCTGCATTTAACCCTTTCGCTGCTGAGGCTTTTCACACCTCTGTGCTGAGGTAATTTTTACCGCTTTCGCTCATCATGTTTAACCGCGTTTTGTAGCCATATTTTGATATATGACCCATACATATTATATATCGTTCTTTCCGGCAGACTTGGCAGATTCATAATATGTCATTATTATATGTATACATTATGTCATGTCTGTATATTATAACAAAAATGCAATAAAATTAGAATTTTCAATAATTTATTATGTGTAAAGTGGTTTTTTTTCACATTTTAACATGCGATCGTTTGCGGTTGTATTATGTATGGGGTGCGCTTGTTAAAAAAATTAGAAATGGGCGTCTCGTTACATTTTTTTGGGGGAAAATTTTGCTTTTTTTAACAAACACACCGCATACAAAAATTGTTAGTGCAGCATTATTGTTCACATTATAATTGAAATGGGAACAATATTGCTGCATTAACAAAACAAAAACAAAAAAAAACTTGTTTATCTTTTTTTTTTTTTTTAAATATATATATTTTTTTTAAAAAACATTTTTCATGCTCATGTTTGATATCCTTGGAAAGGCCATGCTCTTGCCGATCCAACGATATCAAACATTAACCCCTAGCTGCCACGGATCGGGAGATAGGGGGTTCATTGGAACCCCCTATCTCCACCATTGGTGGCAGCTAGGGGTTAACTCCAGGACTGGCGTCATCGTGCTATGCACGATGACGCCAGTCCTCAGGGGGAGTTCCTGGAGGCTTGGCCGACATCCAAGATGTCGGCCAGCTCCAGGAGAGGATCACGATCCGGCGCTTTTCAGCGCCGATTCGTGATCCGGCTCCCCAGGGGTTAATCACAGCCACCGTTTGAAAGGCTGTGCCCTTCCAAACGGTGCCTGGATTAACCCTCTGCCCCCCGGCGATCGGGACGGAGAGAGGTCCGAAGGACCTCCCCCCCTCCCTTTCAGGCGCTTCCTCCGCACATGCGGGGGGGCGCCTGAATTAGATGTCATCGCGCCGCCGCAATGACATCTAATTGCTCCGCCGGGGTCCCGGAGTGCTGGGCTGACATCCAAGATGTCAGCCCGCACTGGGGGGCACAGCAATCCGCCGGAATCCGGCGGATTGCTGCCTCCTGTGCATGGATGCGCTCAGCGCGTCCATAGCACAGGAGAACCACTTGGCTGGACGCGCTGAGCACGTCCATAGCAGCCAAGTGGTTAACTGCTGTTTGAAAAAAATTCAAAATAACATCTAAGGCTAGGGTCAGATGAGCGCATTTTGTACGGACTGTGCGTCCGAGCAGTACGGACGTACTTACTGACTGACAACAAGGTAGTGGCCAAACAGTCAGTTTTTTTCACTGACGTATTTTTTGACAGATTTAGGAGGGAAAATAAATTAAAATGAAAAAACATTCTGTCCGTCAAAAATGCTGGACGTATAAATGCAGTCCATCTGACCTCGTTTCATCACTCACATACAAAGCTACACGGACGTTGCGGACGTGGCGCACTCCGCACGTCCGTTCTAGCAGTATTACGTTCTTGCCTAACCTGCGTCCGTTTGCTGCGTCCGCCATGCATCCGCACTTCCGTGCGGACGTACTTCGTGTGTGGGGCACCATTGGTCAGAATGCTATGCTGCCACGGACGTACAAATGTGCGGCAACACGGACGTGATAACTGCGCTCGTCTGACCCCAGCCTTAAGCAATGTTATTATTCACCTCGGGATTAAACATTCACAGGGTTATTCAGAGAGCGGTGAAAAGCAGGAGAATAACTGGAGAAGTGAAAATTCTAGGTCAAAATAGCCAAACCAGAAAAATTCTCCCATTTAACTCACTTTCCAAATTGGCTATTTGGTCTAGATTGTTCTCTTTTCCTGCCAGTTCTCCTGGCTTTCACCTCTCTCTCAGGGTTGTTCAGAGAAAGGTGAAAACCAGGAGAATGGCAGGAAAAGAGAACAATCTGGACCAAATAGCCGATTTGGAAAGTGAGATAAGGCTAGGGTCAGACTAACGCATTTTTCACAGCGACCGAAAGTGCGTCCGAACGCATTGCCGTATTTTTTCACGGAATGCGCGAAAACGGTCATACGTTGCGCATTTTTGTGCGTGATTTTTTACGGATCCAAACCAGGAAACTTTGGGTGTCTGGACGTTATGTTGGCCGGACATGAGCAGGGTTTGACGTCTCCAAATCACACACACACGCCGCTATGCAGACGCAGCACACTCTGTACGTCCGTACTAGCGGTTCTGCGTTCTCGAAAAAATGCGTTCATTTTCCACTTGCGTTGCGCAGCCGGACTTTCGTGCGACCGTACTTCGTATATTGGCTGTCATTGCCCGTCATTTGCTGCTAGTGTGGCCGTGATTAAGCGCGCCTAAACGCATGTTAAAAATTCGCTAGTCTGACCCCAGCCTAAATGGGAGAATTTTTTTGGTTTGGCTATTTTGACCTAGACTTTTCCATTCTCCAGTCATTCTCCTGCTCTACACCGCTCTCTGAATAACCCTGACAGGGTTATTCAGAGAAAGGTAAAACT
This sequence comes from Leptobrachium leishanense, assembly GCA_009667805.1. NCBI lineage: Eukaryota > Metazoa > Chordata > Amphibia > Anura > Megophryidae > Leptobrachium > Leptobrachium leishanense. The sequence goes on along the minus strand of CM019072.1, from coordinate 74,756,863 downwards.
CAGGAGAATGACTGAAGAGAAAATTCTAGGTCAAAATAGCCAAACCAGAAATATTCTCCCATTTTTCTCACTTTCCAAATCGGCTATTTGGTCTAGAATTTTCCATTCTCCAGTCATTCTCCTGCTTTTCACCGCCAAAAAATCAGTAAACGTTTTCTGCATGTCCGAAAATGTCTCCTCTTTTCATACAGGCTGCCGCCCCAAGCAGTTGTTTATGGATAGATTAAAGGAAAAGCATTTACCGTCAATTGAAATGTCATTTTTTGGTTTTTACATATTTCTATACATCCTAGAAATCCGCCACTTCACGGGCAGGTTATGGGGACCTCCTAGGCACGATATTTGAAGGAATTTTTAGTTTTTTATTTTTAACCCTTATTTCATGGAAAACTCACTGTCCCTTTAAAAACTTTTTTTTAACTTTTTGTCCTTGTTTCCTGTCCCCCAGGGCACTACCCGGGCACCCCCATACACCTTTTATGGCAAATATCTAGCATATATGCCCTCTTGGAGGGCAGTCTAAAAACCGAATTTTCAGCCCCATTGACTTGTATGGAGTTCGAGTTCGGGTTCGGATCCGAACATTTGGAAAGTTCGGGTTCAGCTTCGATTTTTTCGGTTACCTTACGGCCACAATTCGGAGCTCTTTGAATAACCCTGTAGATAGTTCAGTTTAAACAAATTTCCTTTTCTATGCTTATAAAAATAATAATATATATAAATGATTTCTATTTAGGCTAGGGTCAGACTGAGGCAGTGCGAACGCGCGTGCAGGCGCACTTAATCACGGCCGCACTAGCAGCAAGTGCCAAGCAATGACGGCCAATATACGAAGTACGGTCGCACAAAAGTCCGGCTGCGCAACGCAAGTGGCAAACGAACGCATTTTTTCGAGAACGTTAAACTGCTAGTACTGACGTACAGAGTGCGCTGCGCCCGCTAGCGGCGTGTGTGCGTGAATTGGAGATGTCAGCCACTGCTAATGTCCGGCCAACATAACGTCCAGATGCACAAAGTGTTTTATTGATGATCCGTACAAAATCACGGATGCAAATGCGCATCGTATGACCGCTATCGCGTACTCCGTGAAAAAATGCGTCCATTCGTTCGAACGCACTTTTTCACAGACAACGCGAAAATGCGTTCGTCTGACCCTAGCCTTAAACTCTTGCTTCAGAGCTACAACTTTACAACTTAAACCACTGCTACCAGCTAGTCTGCAAAGGATAAATCTTTTGGTAATATGCAAATATTATTATTTGATATAAATATTTATATATAAAAAAAACAACTTAACAGAGTTCCAGTAAAATATACATTCCATTGCTTCCCTTTGCAGTTTATGCTGGTACAATTGGAGTCATGCCTGGCAAATTAAGTGTCCAAAGAGAAATATATACATAGAACTAGGGTGCAAAATATTAAAAGAATAAACACCATCCACGCAATACACTTCATAAAGCTAATCATACATGTATACAGTAAAACCTGTTGTGTAATAGAAAAAATGCTTCATAAAATAATTGACACAATATTTTTAATATGCAATATGTGTTTTCATGTAGACCCATGTTTTATACAACTGAGAATGACCACTGGCTTCATTAAACCACTTTTGGATAATTAAAACTCAATCCAATTAAATACCTATGTTCAATGCAAAGCACATGCTTCTCTTTGAAGAGTTGTAAAAGCATTAAACTATATTTTTTAGCAGCAGTAAGCTCACACTGTAGATTTACATTTATCTACATTGGAATAGCAAAAGCTAAAATAGACAATGCTGTCTATTAAAATGTTTATAATAATGGTTATTAATCTTATTAAAACCTGCAACTTCTCTTCCAGTAGTATTGTCTTTATATTGCAATGTTTTATAATAAACATATCACTGTACAACCTGATTTTAAGCATTGGAAACTGAAAAGCTGATAAAGAAAACCGAAGAGCAGCAAACGTACCTGGTGACTTTTGGCTTTGCATCTATGAACTGGTTTATTGGAGACGTGTAACTATATCATGCCTTGTGGTGTCATATAAATAAAAAAGCAAAAGGGTGGAGTGACTATTACCTAACATCGCATAAATAACTTCACATCCCATGTTTCAAATAACTGTTATAATATTTTTTTCAACAAAAATCGCTTGGTAACCCTTCACTGGTTTACATTACTGCTCTATAACTGTGGAGAGAGACTGTGGAGACACAGGTTTGAATCCCAGCAAGAGCACCTCTCCAGTAAGTGTCCTTGGGCAAGACACCTAACGGTACATACTCGCCACCCAGGACATACTTGAAAATGAGAGAAATCTCAATGTATCCTTCCTGGTAAAATACTTTCTTAAAAATAAAAAAAAGGAAATGTTAAAACTTAAAATAACTTTTATTAACCTGCCTGGCGATATTCCCGAGTGTGACTCGGGGTTAAATTTCGCTACCGCGATCGGTAACCCCGAGCCACACTCGGGCTGGATGCATACTCACCACATCCTTCGCTCCCTCGCCGTCTCCGCAGTCATCGCAGTCACCGCAGTGTGATCGCGGCAGCCGGCGACTTTGCTTCCTGGTTCCGCTCACTGCGAGCCACGCAATGCAGGGGGGCGGGACCAGGTGGCAAATTTGAAAAACTGTAAAAAATAAAAATTAGTGTAAAAATACTTTAAAATAAACTTTTTGGGTGCTGGGATTCTTGTTCAGATGTACACTCCTTTGCCAGTGAAATATACAGGACACTGGGGTACCAAAAAAGGAGTATTTATTCCTGAAGCAGAATTACAGAAATAAAAGGCAAATAAAAATAATTTCTAAAATGTAATAAGGCTTTCCATTACAAGTTTCGTTGGTGCTTGCCCAGATCCACCAGTGAAACTTGTATTGCAAAGCCTTATTAGATTTTAGAAATGATTTTTATTTGCCTTTTATTTCTGTAAAGCTGCTTGGAGAATAAATACTCTTTTTCTGGTACCCCCATGTCCTGTATATTTCATTGGCAAAGGAGTGTACATCTGAACAAGAATCCCAGCACCCAGAGGACAGAGGCATTTTTTTGGTTTGATTATATTATTGAATATAATTTATTTCCATTATTTTGGATAATTAGTTTTGGGATAATAAATTATTTCATGTTTCAAACCTTCTCTGACTCCGTGTGTTTACTAGACTCTTGCTTGCACGGATTTCAGTAAGTTATTCCTACAGAATACAGGCTTACTATATAAAACAACACATTTCCTTTCCAAAAAAAAAACGCTTTTAGACACAACATTTTGAAAAAATTAGACCGCCAGGGAGGTTAAATAAATCTCCATTTTTGCTGAAGGATCTTACCCCACCCAGTTCATCACCACAAAGTAATTTTTGTTGAAACAAAAATAACATGATATTTACTTTAAATGTGGTGCTTTAACACTTTGAGTAAAATAAATGTCAGAAACCAAATAAAGTCCATTTGCACATCTTTTATTTTGGCATTTATTTCAATCTTCACTTCCGGAAATTTGTTGTGATGAATAGTTATAAATACTACAAGGTGTCCCTTGCCCTGCTGAATATGAAATGTGGTCTGCATTATGAGCATACAGGCAGCAATGGCTTTAGTGTCACATACGGTAAAGGTGATGAAGATAGATACTAAAAATGTTTAGATATCCGGTTTATGGGGATTTCATATAATTATAAAGGATATTATACAAGATATTCAGTTTCCAAAAGTACCAATAGATTGTGAATATACAGTTGTGTTCAAAATTATTCAACCCCCACTGAAATTGAGTGTTTTGGCCAGTTTGACATTGATTTTGATCATTCAGTCATCTTGCTTACAATTAAATCAAAGAGGCACGTGTAGGTCAGACAAATATAACATAACATTTATAATGAAATAACCACAAATGTCTTTTCTGTGCTCACATCATTATCAGTTTTATTCAACCCCCAAGTGACATTCAATCTTAGTACTTAGTACAACATCCTTTTACAGTTATAACAGCTTTTAAACGTGAAGCATAGCTTGACACAAGTGTCTTGCAGCGATCTACGGGTATCTTCGCCCATTCGTCATGGGCAAAAGCCTCCAGTTCAGTCACATTCTTAGGCTTGCGCACTGCAACTGCTTTCTTTAAGTCCCACCAGAGGTTCTCAATCGGATTTAAGTCAGGTGACTGCGATGGCCACTCCAAAATGTTCCAGCCTTTAATCTGCAACCATGCTCTAGTGGACTTGGAGGTATGCTTGGGATCATTGTCCTGTTGAAAGGTCCAACTTCTCCCAAGCCTCAGGTTTGTGACGGACTGCATCACATTGTCATCCAATATCTCCTGGTACTGAAGAGAATTCATGGTACCTTGCACACGCTGAAGCTTCCCTGTACCTGCAGAAGCAAAACATCCCCAAAGCATGATTGACCCCCCGCCATGCTTCACAGTAGGCAAGGTGTTCTTTTCTTCATAGGCCTTGTTCTTCCTCCTCCAAACATAGCATTGATCCATGGGCCCAAACAGTTCTAATTTAGTTTCATCAGTCCACAGAACACTATCCCAAAACTTCTGTGGTTTGTCCACATGACTTTTGGCATACTGCAGTCGACTCTTCTTATTCTTTGGAGACAGCAAGGGGGTGCGCCTGGGAGTTCTGGCATGGAGGCCTTCATTACGCAGTGTGCGCCGTATTGTCTGAGCTGAAACTTCAGTACCCACATCTGACAAATCTTTTCTCAGTTCCTCAGCAGTCACACGGGGACTTTTCTCCACTCTACACTTCAGGTAGCGCACAGCAGTTGAAGTCAGCATCTTCTTTCTGCCACGACCAGGTAGCGTTTCAACAGTGCCCTTTGCCTTGAATTTGCGAATGATGCTTCCTATGGCCTCTCTTGGTATGTTTAACATCTTTGCAATCTTCTTATAGCCATTGCCCTTTCTGTGAAGAGTAATCACCTCTTCTCTTGTCTTCCTGGACCATTCTCTTGACTTTCCGTGACATCCACAGGTGTTTTCAATACCTGATTGAAAACACTTGAATGAACCTCTGTTCTTCAGAGTGGTGGTCTTTAAGGGGTTGAATAATTGTGTCAATGAAGAATTCACAAAAGAAACATTTACTACTGTATTACAAAACCAATTGATGTCATTTTAGTTGCATATGGTTCTTTAAAAAGTCCTTGTAGGATTTCATTCTGAATACAATTACAAATGTACACTAAATTCCCTAAAACCCTTTCCAGCATTGGGGGTTGAATAATTTTGAACACAACTGTATCTTTGTATGCATAATGATAGCAAATGGACATTACAGTAACATCAACAGGGTTATTCAAAGAGATCCGAATTGCCGGCGAAAGATATCTGAAAGCTGAAATTCAGCGTACGGTTACCTTTCTTGGCCATTCGGCTATTCAGAGAGCAGGCAGTTCGCCAAATGTTGGCGAATTGCCTGCACATACAGTGCCTGTTCGAGGGCAGTGAAATCCCCATAGAGAAGCAATGCTTCGGCTATTCAGAGAACAAAAACCAGCAGTGAAAAGTTGACGAATTGCCCTGCCATTCGGTGGTTTCATTCAACAGATTTATTCAGGCGAATCCCTTAGGCTTCAATGTTAAAAATATTCCCGTTTTAATTCAATATCTAATAAACCGTTGATTATAATATTCTGCAGTAAAGAGTCTCTTTATTCATAGATTTTTTAGGATCTTTAAGGCATTTTTTGGGATTTGTTTGCAAACATTTTTTTTCCATTTTTTTTTTAAATCGTTTTTTCTTTTTTCTGTAACAGCCCTTTTTATTAACATTGGATATTATATATTGGATATTATATATATTATATTGGATATTATATGTAAATTTCAGACATTTTCGTTCTGTAGTTTCTTTGCAAACAGCGTTTCACTTTTCAAACATTCAAGCGTATGTTTTTTTTATTTTCTCACTCCATTCGTCTGCGTTGTCGGGTTTATTCCGGCGGCTGCTCTGCGCTGTCATCGGCTCCTGCTGGGGTTTTTTCGGTGTGTTCGCGGGGTTAATCCAGATGCTTTTTCCGGGTATTGCGGTGAGTAGGGATGAGCCGAACACTCCCCGAGTTCGGTTCGAGCCCGAACTTCCCATTTGTTCGGGTCCGAACTCGAACCCAATGCAAGTCAATGGGGCTGAAAATTCGGTTTTTAGAGTGCCCTCCAAGAGGGCATATATGCTACATATTTGCCATAAAAGGTGTATGGGGGTCCGGGTAGTGCCCTGGGGGACAGGAAACAAGAACAAAAAGTAAAAAAAAAAACTTTTTAAAGGACAGTTAGTTTTCCATGAAATAAGGGTTAAAAATAAAAACCAAAAATTCCTTCAAATATCATGCCTAGGAGGCCCCCATAACCTGCCCCTGAAGTGGCGGATTTCTAGGATGTATAGAAACACTTAAAAACAAAAAAATTACGTTTCATATGATGGTAAATGCTTTTCCTTTAATCTATCCATAAACAACTGCTTGGGGCGGCAGTCTGTATGAAAAGAGGAGACATTTTCGTACACGCAGAAAAGTATACTGATTTTTTTGGCTAAATTATTGTAAAATATATGCAGGCTTTGGATGAAAGTAACAATAGGTGCTTTAAAATTGGTCCTTTAGCGTCCCCAACAGTGCCGTCACACCGTAACCCCTCTGAGGATATGAATCTGATACAGGCGTCAGTGGCAGTGCACCCAAATATTGTGCTTTTGGTGCCAGGCCTGCAAGTACTATCATACAGTAACCCCTCTGTGGTATTGTGGAAGAATGCAGGGGTGGACCATGTGGTCCTATATTGAAAAGATATGATTCTGGTCAAGGCGTCAGTGCACCCAGATATTGTGCCTTTAATGCCAGGCCAGCAAGTATCATCATACAGTAACCCCTCTGTGGTATTGTGGAAGAATGCAGGGGTGGACCTTGCGGTCCTATATTGAAAAGTTTTTGATCTGGTAATGGGCGTCAGTGCACCCAGATATTGTGCCTTTAATGCCAGGCCAGCAAGTATCATCATACAGTAACCCCTCTGTGGTATTGTGGAAGAGTGCAGGGGTGGACCATGTGGTCCTATATTGAAAAGTTTTTGATCTGGTAATGGGCGTCAGTGCACCCAGATATTGTGCCTTTGGTGCCAGGCCAGCAAGTATCATCATACAGTAACCCCTCTGTGGTATTGTGGAAGAGTGCAGGGGTTGGACCCTGCTGTTCAAAACATTAAAATGATATAAATCTGGCACAGGCGTCAGTGCAGCCAAATATTGTGCCTTTCATGGCAGCAAGTGCATTTATACCGTAACCCTTTTGTGGTATTGTGGAAGAGTTCAGTGCTGGAGGTTTTGTGCATGAGTAGCTGTGGACATGGAGGCTGCATTAGATGCTTTGGCAGCTGAGGTGGACTGTAAAGCACTACAAGCCTGGCTGGCAGAGGACTCGGAGGATGAGGATGGCCTGGTTAGCCAATCCACCAAGTCCTCTGTATGTTGCTGCTGCTTAAGACGGCCAGCACCAGTTAGAAAGGACAAGCGTGCCCCTGCAGAGGATGCACCACGTCCACCACGACCAGAGGCACAGCCTCCCGACACAGGGGCTGCTTTCCCTCTTATCTGTGTCTGGGAGCGTCTGCCTGTCCTTTTTGTTCTTTCAGACATGGTGAGTGTATAGATTAATATATACAGAACTCTGATTCAACTCTGGTATAAAGATTTAAAGAACTCTGGTATAAGTCAGTGAGACACACTGATAGCTGGCAGCCAGTGACAAGAGACAAGAGACAGATCACCTCAATTCACCAATGTTTTGTAGAAATTAGTGAGCCCCGAAATACAGCGTGGTACTGGATGTGTGACGAGACACAGATCACCTCAATTTCCAAATGTTTTGTAGAAATTTGTAACCCTAAAATACTTGCTGGCAGTGACAAGAGACAGATCACCTCAATTCACAAATGTTTTAAAGAAATTAGTGAGCCCCAAAATACAGCGTGGTACTGGATGTGTGACGAGACACAGATCACCTCAATTCCCAAAAGTTTTGTAGAAATTAGTGAGCCCCAAAATAATGCGTGGTACTGGTTCTGTGACAAGAGACAGATCACATCAATTCACAAATGTTTTGTAGAAATTAGTGAGCCCTAAAATACTGCGTGGTAGTGGATGTGTGACGAGACACAGATCACCTCAATTCACAAATGTTTTAAAGAAAGTTGTAAACGCCAAAAAAACTTGCTGGCACAGTGACAAGACACACATCACCTAAATTCCCTGATATTTGGTAGAAATGAGACCCCCCCAGACCCCCCCAGTAGCGGGGCAGACCGGCAGTAACAAGACACAACTATCTCCTTTGAAATCTCCTCTGAAATGCGTGCAGAATCGGCGCGTGGAAATGTTATATAGTGTGCTGCGGGACTTAGCTCTGTGAGGCCATGATTGGGCAAAATTTGCCCAAACAGGACTCTGAGCGGTGATTGGCATAGTGTTGAACCAGTCTTGCACCAGACCTGTGGTCAGGTGCAAGGCTGTAGCCAATTACGAGCTTCAGGCCAGTGGGAAAATGCATTGTGGTCCATTGTGGTCGAACATGCGGCGAACACCCGGAAATGTTCGGTGTTCGCGATCTCATCGAACAAGCCAAGTTCGGGTCGAACCCCGAACCGTCCGAACCCGAACCGCTCATCCCTAGCAGTGAGTTTTTGGCGGGTTTGCGGCTACTTTTCCCTGCATTACGACGGCCCTGTGGTGCTTGCTGAATACACTGCAGGGTCGCCGAAATGGGATCACCAAATCGCATCGAATTGAAGAGAACGAAAAGTCACCGAACGTGCGGTAACGTTTCGATTCTCTTTGTATAACCCTGCATGTATCTGTACTGTGCAGGGAATTTCAACAATTATAACAATCTGAACCATACCCCTGAGCAACAGTGACTGCCGCCAGAGCTCTTCCTCCTGCTCTTTCTTTGTTGTTATATAATAATACATTTTGATGAGTTTTTTTTAAAAATTGATGGTGAAGGCTTCTCCATCCAGCTTCTTTGCAGTAATACAGGGTAACAAAAATGAGATTTAAATGAGAATTTTCGTTCCTTTCCATGAAGAAGATCAATCCTGCATTTGGAAAAAAAATTCTTTGGGTGTGAAAGGATTAAATATAGGTCATATCTCCAATCTAATATACATTATCTGCATGCACTTTGGTACAACTGTCAATTCCCCTTGTAAAACCCCACCCAATGATTTCATTTAGTCATTTTTCTTCTTCCTTATTACTTTGAACGCTGAGACATTTTGTTATTAATTACTAATTTCACATCACTGCAGTAACACATTTTTGTTAACTCGTTAATGTCTGCCAAAGAAGATAATGAAAAGCCAAATACAAGCACAGTTTGCTACATTGTATAATGTAATATAATTTGTCACATATAAAATGAGCAATACCACTGCCATTACTCCCTCTCTTATGTTCCACGCCATGAGCAAGTTCAGCGTTTTAGCCATAGTCATATTATTCATAAAACACATTGCAATAAAATACTGTACAAGCGAAAAATTTCCGTTTTTTTTTAGTTTTAGTTAAAATCGCATATTTTCTCAGAAATATGCAGTAACAGGTTCCCAATTCTAATTTTTTTTTTTTTTACAAAAGTACCCCATAGAAAATATAACCACAAAGGTTCGGATGATAAATTGTGAAAAAATACATTTTACAAGCCGTAAATGATGGAAATCTGAATGGAAATTTACATTTATTTTCCATTTTCTGTTATAGCATTCTGAGAGGACATGATGTATATACATAATAATGATATACAGGGTGAGCCAGTCAAACCTGCATTTTTGAAAAGGGCGGGAGAGCCGTGAAAGTGGGCGGAGCGAGTTAGCAAGGTTACCATTGTGTCCCCCACAACTAAGCATTTCAGTCGTCATGGAGCAGTGGTCTAAACAACAACGTTCATTCGCTGTGAAAGCGTTTTACCAAAGTGGTAGTTATGCAGCCGCTCAGCGTCGTTTCCGGAAGAATTTTCAAATTAATCTAAATAAGCCAGTGCCGTCTGTTAATTCAATCAAATTGTGGGTGACAAACTTTGAAGCAATTGGTGAAACGAGAAGCAGAAGGGGTGGCAGTGCAAGATCAGTGCGAACTCCCGCCAATATTGACCGCGTGAGAGTTGCTGTGGAAAGAAGCCCTCGGAGATCGGCGCGTCGACAGAGTGCTGCGCTTGGCATGGCAAACACGAGCGTCCGAAGAATCTTGAGGTTAGATTTACACCATCACCCGTACAAAATTCAGGTTGTGCAGGCTATGAATGAAAACGATTTTGCAGCTCGACGACGTTTTTGTCAAACGTTGTTGGACATGTTTGATGAAAACGAGGACCTTGTTCACAACCTGTGGATGAGCGATGAAGCACATTTCCATCTCTCCGGTTTTGTGAATAAACAAAATTTCCGATATTGGAGTGATGAAAACCCTCAACAACTCCATCAAACACCACTCCATTCAAGCAAGGTAACAGTTTGGTGCGCAATGTCCTCATTGGGAATCATAGGCCCGTATTTTTTTGAAAATGACAGGGAGCAAGCAGTTACTGTGAATGCACAACGCTATTCGGAAATGTTGCATTCGTTCTTCATTCCTCAGCTTCGTCAACATGGAATGAACAATGAAACCTTATTCCAGCAAGACGGTGCCACAAGTCATACAGCCACTGGTGTATTTTGGCCTAGGCTGACTAGGCCCAGGCCTAGGGCGGCACTTTCCAGGGGGCGGCGGCCCGCACTGGGTGGCCCCACCCCTAAAAAAAAATAAAAAAATTTTTTTTTTTTTTTTTACTTTTGCTAAGTATTTTACCAGGAAGGATACATTGAGATTTCACTAATTTACACTTTAAATTTCAATTTCCAGGGGGGCAGCAATAAACCTCACCACTATATGGGTTACTCACAGAGCACCGAAATTACGCCAACTTTTTGGTGTTCTGTAGTTCCCTGCACTTAGGAGAATAAAATTTCCCCACTCTGCAGTGAATTCACCATTCACCGCAGGGTCCCCAAAGTGCATGGAGTCGGCAGCTGAATGCTGCCACCGCAAACCCGTGGCCTACTGTTTTCAAAAGAACTACTGAACGAAAATGTCTGGAATTTACATATAAGATCCTATGATTGATAATAAAAAGTTCTGTTACAGAAAAAAGAAAAACTGCTATTAAATAAAAGGGGGGGAATTTTGCCCAAAAAAATCTGAAAAATGACTAAAAGGTACTAAAAAAAATCAATAAGTAAAGACCTTTTACTGCAGATTAAAATAATAAATGATTTATTAGATATTGCATAAAAACGGGAATATTTTTAACATTGAAACCTATGGGGTTCGCCTGAATAAACCTGCTGATTGAAACCACCGAACATCAGGGCATTTCACTGCCATTTCTCTGAGTCTCAGTACCACATGACTGGCTGAACCACGTGAAACGCACGCGCGCAGCTGCTTCTGGACTGAACACCCACCGGGAAGGGAATCAAAGCTACAGTGCACCCTCTGGCAGTGGCACCCCACTGCTGACAAGATGGCTCCACAGCATAATTGCTGTGTGCTCATATACACTCGGTTTGCTGGGAGTTTTACTGCAGTGGATTCTGATGCACTCATACACACCGCACATTGCATTGCTGGGAGTTTTATTGCTGTGGATTCTGATACGCTGACACACACCACACATTGCATTGCTGTGAGTTTTATTGCTGTGAATTCTGATGCACTCATACACATTGCATTGCTGGGAGTTTTATTGCTGTGGATTCTGTGATACACACTGCATATTACTGTGAGTTTTATTGCCCTGGAGCTCTGGGATACACTCATACACACTGCACATTACTGTGGGTTTTATTGCTGTGCAGCTCTGTGATACGCTCATATGCAGTGCACGTTTCTGTGGATTTTGTTGTTCAACCAATTAGAGCGGCTGTGATCCCGTTTACTTGACATGCGTGGCTGTTCTTTGTAAAAATGCTTGAATTTAAACATTTCATAATTTTCTTTATCTCAATAGATACATTTGAAATGGTATACAAAATATACAAGTAGGCACTTGGTATCCACTTTTAATATAAAGAGAGGAAAAGGCGGAGCTCTAAGAGGAAAAGGTGGAGCTTAAATAGGAAGGGTGGGGATTAACCAGGAAGAGGTGTGCCCTTGACAGGAAGGGGTGTGTCAAATTTAAATTAGGGGGTGCACAAGTTTAGTCAGGCCTAGGGCAGCACAAAACCTAAATACTCCACTGCATACAGCCCGTGTGAGCATGAATGTTCTCAACAATGTTTTTCCAAATCGGGTGATATCCCGAAATGGAGCAATTTCTTGGCCTCCCCGATCGCCCGACCTCACAGTGTGCGATTTTTTCTTGTGGGGGTACCTGAAGAGTAAAGTCTTTGAACAACGACCTCCAACGCTTGGGGAACTCAAGAGGAGAATCCGGTTGGAAATCGAGAGAATTCCTCAGCGTATGCTCCGTGATGCGATGGGCTGTTTCAGAAATCGCCTACAAGAATGTCTCAATCGGGAAGGACACCATCTTACTGGAGTTATTTTTAAACAGTGAATGTTGTTTCTTAAATGCTTTTTAATGTACATTAAGATAGTAACAATAAAATTTTGAAATATCCATCCGTTTATTTTTTACAGTCATTTCAAAAATGCAGGTTTGACTGGCTCACCCTGTATTATGAATCTGCAGAAAATAAGGTTATATGATTTGTCTGGGTTCTATAATAAAACATGACTTCAAATCGTGTATAAACATGATGAGCACAAAACGGTCAAAATGAGCTCAGTACACAGGGGTGAAATATGGCTCAGCAGTGAAGGGGTTAAACAACTGTTTGGTAGTAGCAGTGGACAATGCGCTTCCTTCTGATTGGGCAAGTTCTTTATATTTCCTTGATGTAATACAAGTCCGCTGTGCTCTTCATGCCTCAAAGAGAACACAGAACAGAGGCACAAACCTTGGTGCAGCCAATAATAACTTTAAAACATATAAAATGCCAACTCACGTTTTGGGGTGTCACCACTCAGACACCCGATGTATGGGCGACCGGCAAATGTTAAGAGGCACCGGATCTTCTCTCCTATGGAAGGTGCCAGCTGCAAGTTCTTGCTTCAAATATCAGCAGGACAAAAATAAGGATTTAAAATGAATTTATTATATAAAATCAACACTCCTGAAACGCGTTTCACGAAAAAAATTGCTTCCTCAGTCAGTGTGTATGTGATTTTTGTTAAACAGCTGCGTCTGTATTTCAGCCCTGGTGTAAATGTAACCAGAACCATAACCACTCTATAGGCGTAATTTGTTCCTGGAAGATAACATCAGGGTTTACCTGTCGTGTCATTCTGAGCTTAACCCATTAAAGACGCAGGATGTACTATTACATCCTGCATCAAGTGGGCTTTAACGCCGCAGGACGGAATAGTATATTCTGCCCGTCTGAAGCCCACCTCCCTGCGATACTCACCTCTCTAGGAGCTCCAACGCAGATCTGACTTCCATGAAGTCAGATCAGTGTTTTTATACCCTACCGGCGCATTGACGTCATCGTCACTGACGTTGGATGGAGTAGAAGTTGTAGCTCATGTTTATTAACTCAGATACAGAATTAAACATTTTGGATGCCAGTGGATTTGTTGGCATTTTACACGTTGATCCCTAACTCTTTGTGTTTACAGTAATTGTCCTGCAGATACCAAACCCTACTGAGATCCCAATGATAGCCAGGCTACTTAGCTCTCAACTCAAATTCAAATGTTTTCTGTTTAAGATTGTTTCCTTTTTCAATGGATTTATGGTTTTTCAAGGTAGGCACATTCATCCAACTAATTGGGCAGACACACCTTCAGACAGCAACAATCAGGACAGTTAATCTGACTGTGAACACTGTTTTAACATCGGTTATAAATATTTTTATACATACATTAATGTATGATGATACAAATCCATCTACGTTCTGATACAAGATGCATCAAATAAATTGGTCATCGTCACTTGACGCGTTTCACCTTGCCGACTTTTTCAAGAGTTCGAAACGTGTCGAAGGATGGTTACCTGTCCAACCATATTGAGGTTTGAAAATAGCCGGTGAGCGTTCATTATCTGTGGACTCGGTGACCTATAATACATCTTAATTACTTTTGTCTTGTAAGCATAATAAATGCTTTTTTTTATTTGATTGATTTGGGGCCCTGCACTATGGTCTTTGACTTCTTATTTTTTTTTTTATTTTTTTTAAAATTTTTATTGAAGAAATATGTGTCACAAGCTGACCGACAAAGAAGGCCTCGCAGGGCCTGACTCATAATACATTGCGAAAATAAACAAAGGGTGGTTGGGGGATGATACGGTGCTAAGTGGTACGTGTTGCGAGGATGGTGACCTTAGTGAGGGAGTGAAAAAAGAAGGAAAGGAGAAAAGAAGGAAAAAAAAGTGGGAGGTGGGAAAAATATAGTGGCCATTGCCGTGACGCTCCTGGCGTCCTGGCCAGAGGCTCGAGGGCCAATCATGGCTAGTACTGCCACGGTGGCACACCCCGAGACATCTAAAAAAAAAAAAAGGGAAGGGGGAGGGTGGGGGGAGTGGGGTCACCATTAGCTGCAGGTCAAGCACCAAGCAAATGAGAGACGCAACTGGGGGGTAATAACAACAGCTATCGTGTAAACAATATAATAATCGCTTGTATAAACAAAAGGCAGCTGTATGTAGCATAAATTACGCCAAAAAGTAACGTTGCAGGGGTGAGACAGTGAGCCTTACACAGAGGTTAAGACATGGACAGCGTGTCATCCTGGGGCCACTTGGACATCCCAACTCAGACCAGGTTACCCGGGGGGTACTGGAGAGTCAGCGGGCTGGGTCACTGCAGGTAGCTCCGCAGGGGTGAAAAGCAGTCCCAGGGCGTGAAGATGTCCCTCAGCCTCCTCCAGCGTATTAGCCACCAATACTCGCCCATCTTGCGGGGAAATTATAAGGGAGCCAGAAATGCCCCAAGTATATCTTACGTCATGAGTGTGGAGAGTGACCGTGGCCGGCCTAAATTGTCTCCGGGTGGCTAATACCAAAAATGGGACGTCTCTGTACACTGCAATATTGGCTCCGTCAAAAGGGACCGTAGATACGTTCCTCACAGCTCGGAACAAAAAGGAATGCTGGGTGACATCTCGCAGCGTGATGAGAACGTCGCGCGGTGCCTTAGCGGGTGCCATGGCGGCTTTTCGTACACGTAAGGCCACGTGGATAGGTTCCCTAAGACATTCCGAGGAACCGAGCACAGTCTCCAGGAATCGTGTAGTATATTGCAACAGTTCCGAGTCCGGGACTGATTCTGGTATTCCGCGTAATTTCACGTTCCGTCGCCTGTGTCTCGTCTCCAGCGCCACCACGGCCGAGTGCAGACTGCTAACCTGTGCTTGTAGTGCGCGCACACTTGTGGAGGCCGCGGCCTGTGTGTCTTCCACTGCTTGTGTGCGCTCCCGGAGGTCTTCCACCTGGATCCGTGTCTCCTCCACAGCCGTCCCGAGCGACTCAAAGTCCGCCTGCCACACTTTCCTGGCATCCTCTAACAAAGTGCGTATGTCCCCTTTAGTGGCGGGAAGCGCATCTTCTCCCTCGCCTGATGGTACCGCGTGGGAGACGGAAGGAGCAGCCACCTGCTGAGCCCCTGGGTCAGGCCCCGCGCGTAGTGGTAACCGCCTCCCCAAGCCCCCACCAAGGGAGATTCGAATGTCTGGGGTTCTGGGATCTTCCCCCGGTCCGCTCGCTTTAGATTTCTTCCCCATCCGGGCAAACCGCGACCCAGAACAGGACAGAGAGAGCGCGCCAACACCAGGCCCCAAGATGGCCACCAGCAGTCTGAGCAGGAAGCAGCGCAGCGGCCCGCTCACCGATCGCAGGTCCGGAGGGGGGATCCCAGCAGGCTCCGGAGTGTCTTCACCTTATGGTCGACGGCTGAGGATCATTTATTGGCAGGTAGCCCGACCCAAAAGTGTCTCAGAGTCCGCGTATATAGGAAGGGGGATCAGAGCTCCACTCTCACACGTCCGCTTCGATCCGCCGCCGGCCACGTCCCCCACTTCTTATTTTCTGAGGGCTATTCACTGGAGATGTTTTATAATCAGCTATAAGATGATATACTCCTATATCTAGATTTGTTTGTAGGTGGCTCATTGGCGCATTGTAAAATATGTATTTTAGGGGTTATTCAAAGAGACCTGAATTGGCTACCGAATTGCACCGAACAGTGAATTTCCACGCACGATGCAATTTCGTCACCATTCGTCTATTCAAAAAGCAAATATTTGCGAATTGCCAGCGAAATACAGTGCAATTCGGTGGCAATGAAATCCTCATAGAGAAGTAATGGTTAATCTATTCAGCGAACGCCGAACAGCAGAAAAAAGTTGTCGAAATGCCCATATTTTCAGTGGTTTCTTTCAACAGGTTTAAACAGGAGAAATCAATAGGTTTCAATGCAAAACAAATTCCCCGTTTTTATTAAAATTTTATTCAAACGTTTAGTCCTTTCATTTCCAGCAAAAAGTCTATTAATTTATTTTTTTGAATTTTTTAGGCATTTTTCTGGATTTTTCCAGCAACATTTTTGATTAATTTTTTTTTTCAAATCCTGTTTTTTTTTATTCTGTAACAGACCTTTTCATTGTTATTCATAGGACCTTATTTATTATTTTCATGCATTATTTCGCCTTTTAAAAATTGCATCTGTGTTTTTTTTACCCCTGTTTAGCAGCTGGTTGACTTTTTTCAACGATGTTTGCTGGCTGTTCAGAGGCTTTCAGAAGTCTGTTCGGCGGATAGTCGACTGCATTTGGCCATTTATTGGATGCGTTCTGTGGTTTTTCAGATGCGTTCAACGGTATTTCGCCAGTTTATCCGATGCGTTTGGTGGTTTGCGGCTGCGTTGGCCGGGTTTATCTGCGGCGTTCCACAGATCAATTCAGTGCACTTGGGGAGCCCTGTGGTGAATGCTGAATTCCTTACACGGTCGGCAAATTGAGCTCGCCGAAGTGCGCCGAATGAAAGAGCACTGAAATTTCGGTGCTCTTTGAATAACCCCTTTTGTGTGTAAGGGGTTTTACCCTTTGCTTGTTTCTTTTATATCCTACATCAGGGGTCGGCAACTTTGGCCTTCAGATGTTTTGGGAGCACATTTTCCATGACGCTCAATCTATTGAGTACCTGAGCATCATGGGAGTTGTAGTTTCAATACATGTGGAGAGCCAAGGTTGCTGACCCCTTTCCTATATTATATAATAAATATTATTTTTAAAAAAAAGCTAACCTTACCATGCCGCTTTAAATACAAATACAGCGAACTAAAAACTCCATAAAAATATTAACATTGTTTAGATTTCAATACTTTCTTGCAAATGTGACATTTGCAGCAATGCCCTTATGAAGCAGTCAACTTTTGCAGTTTTGTCATGTTGACACCATCGTCTTAACTGTATATGAGCTAGTCTCATTGGTCACAACTGTTTTGGATTATTTGTTATATGTATATATGGTAGATATCTTCACTATGTACACTGTCCAGGAGAAGGTCGAGCAGGTAGGACAAGTTTTTGGCAGACGGCCTATTGTCTATGTAATTAATAGAACTAATGATGGACTAGTCAGAGCTACTTAAATGAAGTTAGTTACAGCACAAACCATAGCAGGACCATTTGAAAGCAGATTTCCTGAGTGCATGAAGAGGGAATAAAGAACAATACAACATCGAGTGAAGTCAAAGATCATACGTTGAGGCAGAGTGACAATACCTTTGGTTTTGGTGAATACATCATACTTTTTGGTGATTATACTGTGCACGGGAGCTGTGTTCCATCTATCCATTACCTGGTGAGTAGGTTGATTTATACTTGTATAAAAACTTATATAACTATCAGTGCGATCGTTCGGTCTTTAATAAAAATAACAACCGAATTATTCTTTTCAGTTTCAGCAAAAAGCTTTTTTATATATATATTTTTTAAACTTTTTAGATAGGCGAACTTTGATTCCCCTTTTTTTTAATGGATTTTTTTTATTCTGTAAAAGACATTTTTATATTACCATTTTTATTTATTTCCACACATTTTAATTGTTTTAAAACACCTTTTAAAAATAGCAGAGTTACGTTACTTTTTGTTCTGCGGTTCAGTGGGCTGCTCCGAGGTCTGCGGCGGCGTTTGACGGTCTTCAGTGACTCCACGTTCGGCGCACTTTGGGGACCCTGCGTAGTGAATTCAATGCAGGGTCGGCGATCTGGAATCGCACTAATGTGCGCCGAATGAATTAGCAATTTTCCTGAAATTTCGGTGCTCTTTGAATCACCCTCTTAGTCTCAAAAAAGTGCAGTATAGTCAATACAACTCAGCGCATCGCTCCACTGGCTCTTAGCAGTCAAGCTGGGTGTGCCGACAAGACGCCACAGGGATGAGCTGCATTAAAAACAATAACAAAGTGTTACCATCAAAACTAAGAGTTTAACATTGAAGAATAATAAATAAAGCAACTTTATTCAGCATATAATAAGTCAAATATATCCTTCATATTCTTCTGCAGGGGCCCCTAACCATATATATAGAATGTAAATCCATATATACAGTCAGGATTCCCAAAAACAGCTCCCCTGTGCTTTAGTCGGTGTTAAAGATATCTAAGTATAGATGGTCCAGCAAAAAAACCTATTTATAGTAATAAAAAAAATTCAATATTAGCTTTCTTCAGGACGTAATTGACTGAACGTAACTCACATATATTTGATAAATACTGAGACTAAACTACAAATATAACTCAGCCTCAAAGTTACAACCGTTAGAAATCCAAACAAATGCAAACGTAGTGAACATGATTACAAAATAGCTTGCTGGTACATACAGTTGTGTTCAAAATTATTCAACCCCCACTGAAATTGAGTGTTTTGGCCAGTTTGACATTGATTTTGATCATTCAGTCATCTTGCTTACAATTAAATCAAAGAGGCACGTGTAGGTCAGACAAATTATAACATAACATTTATAATGAAATAACCACAAATGTCTTTTCTGTGGTCACATCATTATCAGTTTTATTCAACCCCAAGTGACATTCAATCTTAGTACTTAGTACAACATCCTTTACAGTTATAACAGCTTTTAAACGTGAAGCATAGCTTGACACACGTGTCTTGCAGCGATCTACGGGTATCTTCACCCATTCGTCATGGGCAAAAGCCTCCAGTTCAGTCACATTCTTAGGCTTGCGCACTGCAACTGCTTTCTTTAAGTCCCACCAGAGGTTCTCAATCGGATTTAAGTCAGGTGACTGCGATGGCCACTCCAAAATGTTCCAGCCTTTAATCTGCAACCATGCTCTAGTGGACTTGGAGGTATGCTTGGGATCATTGTCCTGTTGAAAGGTCCAACGTCTCCCAAGCCTCAGGTTTGTGACGGACTGCATCACATTGTCATCCAATATCTCCTGGTACTGAAGAGAATTCATGGTACCTTGCACACGCTGAAGCTTCCCTGTACCTGCAGAAGCAAAACAGCCCCAAAGCATGATTGACCCCCCGCCATGCTTCACAGTAGGCAAGGTGTTCTTTTCTTCATAGGCCTTGTTCTTCCTCCTCCAAACATAGCGTTGATCCATGGGCCCAAACAGTTCTAATTTTGTTTCATCAGTCCACAGAACACTATCCCAAAACTTGTGGTTTGTCCACATGACTTTTGGCATACTGCAGTCGACTCTTCTTATTCTTTGGAGACAGCAAGGGGGTGCGCCTGGGAGTTCTGGCATGGAGGCCTTTATTATGCAGTGTTCGCCGTATTGTCTGAGCTGAAACTTCAGTACCCACATCTGACAAATCTTTTCTCAGTTCCTCAGCAGTCACACGGGGACTTTTCTCCACTCTGCGCTTCAGGTAGCGCACAGCAGTCAAAGTCAGCATCTTCTTTCTGCCACGACCAGGTAGCGTTTCAACAGTGCCCTTTGCCTTGAATTTGCGAATGATGCTTCCTGTGGTCTCTCTTGGTATGTTTAACATCTTTGCAATCTTCTTATAGCCATTGCCCTTCCTGTGAAGAGTAATCACCTCTTCTTTTGTCTTCCTGGACCATTCTCTTGACTTCACCATGTTTGTAACCACACCAGTAAATGTCTAGAAGGAGCTGAGTATCACAGTCATTTTAAAGCTGCCTAAATGGTGCTTATTATGCTTTATTGCTGCTCCGTGACATCCACAGGTGTTTTCAATACCTGATTGAAAACACTTGAATGAACCTCTGTTCTTCAGAGTGGTGGTCTTTAAGGGGTTGAATAATTGTGTCAATGAAGAATTCACAAAAGAAACATTTACTACTGTATTATAAAACCAATTGATGTCATTTTAGTTGCATATGGTTCTTTAAAAAGTCCTTGTAGGATTTCATTCTGAATACAATTACAAATGTACACTAAATTCCCTAAAACCCTTTACAGCATTGGGGGTTGAATAATTTTGAACACAACTGTAGATATACTTCTTCTCATTTCCCCACAAAGGGGTTATTCAAAAACTGACGATTTGGCCACCGAATTGTACCGAATGGTGAATTTCCCCGTACAATGCAATTTCATGGCAATTCGGCTATTAAGAAAGCTAGCAATTCGCCAAAAACGTCTCCTGTCAGTTCTCCGGAGATTCACCTTTAGTGAATAGACCTGTTAGTGAAATCCAGTTAATTTTGTTTTTAAATACTTGTAACATTTCAGTTTATTTTCTTTAAAAAAAAAATAACCCTGACTCTCCACAGCTTAATATGTGGGGGATCCGGGGGCGAAGAGGAACTGGGACCTCTTCGTTTTTGACTGTCTGTATTCGTTGACCTAATTGGGCAGATCTGGTACCTCACGTGGTATAAAATAAAAAGCATTACAGTTACAAGCATTTATAAAGCGCCAACAAGTTCCAAAGCACTGTACAAAGGGAGAGACAAAATAACAAATATACCTACACATTACACACACAAAACAGTAGGAGAGAGGACCCTGCTTGAGAGCTTACAATCTAAGAGGAGCAGAGTGATACGCTAGGTGAGGGTGAACAGAGAACAAGAATTAGCAGGCACATGTGGGCAGTGAGGGAAGAAGGAGCAAGAAATTAACAATGGGGGATTAGGGAGTGAGCCGATAGGCTTCCCTAAAGTAATGTGTTTTCAGAGACGTCTCAAAGGACTGGAGAGATAGGGAGCAGGGCTCGAGTCGAGCGGGAACGCGCAGGAACGGCGTTCCCGCACTTTTCCCACAGCGGGAACGCTGCGGGAACGCAGCGTTCCCGCTGTGGCCCGAGCCCGAACGCCGCCGCCGCACATTGCCGGCGGCCGGCGTGTTTCCTGTTACAAGGGCCGGTGACAGGAGGTGGAGCCGCTCGCCTGGCTGTTTCATAGTTCCCAGGCGAGCGGCTGCACTTCCTGTCAGCGGCCACTGAAGCAGGAAGCACGCGGCCGCTGGCAGAGGAGCAGAAGCAGCAGAGCAAAGGTGAGCTGGGCTGGGGCAGTATCCCTGAGACCTGGGGGGGGCAATATCCATGAGAGCTGGGGCAATATCCATGAGAGCTGGGGCATTATCCATGAGACCGGGGGGCATTATCCATGAGAGCTGGGGCAATATCCATGAGACCAGGGGGCAATATCCATGAGAGCTGGGGCAATATCCATGAGAGCTGGGGCATTATCCATGAGAGCTGGGGCATTATCCATGAGAGCGGGGGGCATTATCCATGAGAGCTGGGGCAATATCCATGAGAGCTGGGGCATTATCCATGAGAGCTGGGGCATTATCTATGAGAGCTGGGGCATTATCCATGAGAGCTGGGGCAATATCCATGAGAGCTGGGGCATTATCCATGAGAGCTGGGGCATTATCCATGAGACCTGGGGCAATATCCATGAGAGCTGGGGCATATCCATGAGACCAGGGGGCAATATCCATGAGAGCTGGGGCATTATCCATGAGACCTGGGGCATTATCCATGAGACCTGGGGCATTATCCATGAGAGCGGGGGGCATTATCCATGAGACCTGGGGCATTATCCATGAGACCTGGGGCAATATCCATTGAGAGCTGGGGCATATCCATGAGACCAGGGGGCAATATCCATGAGAGCTGGGGCATTATCCATGAGAGCTGGGGCATTATCCATGAGAGCTGGGGCAATATCCATGAGAGCTGGGGCATTATCCATGAGACCTGGGGCATTATCCATGAGAGCTGGGGCATTATCCATGAGACCTGGGGCATTATCCATGAGAGCTGGGGCATTATCCATGAGACCTGGGGCAGTATCCATGAGAGCTGGGGCATTATCCATGAGACCTGGGGGCATTATCCATGAGACCTGGGGCAATATCCATGAGAGCTGGGGCATATCCATGAGAGCTGGGGCATTATCCATGAGAGCTGGGGCATTATCCATGAGAGCTGGGGCATTATCCATGAAGACTGGGGCAATATCCATGAGAGCTGGGGCATTATCCATGAGACCTGGGGCATTATCCATGAGAGCTGGGGCATTATCCATGAGACCTGGGGCATTATCCATGAGAGCTGGGGCATATCCATGAGACCTGGGGCATTATCCATGAGAGCTGGGGCATTATCCATGAGACCAGGGGGCATTATCCATGAGACCTGGGGCAGTATCCATGAGACCTGGGGCAGTATCCATGAGACCGGGGCAATATCCATGAGAGCTGGGGCAATATCCATGAGAGCTGGGGCATATCCATGAGAGCTGGGACATATCCATGAGACCAGGGGGCAATATCCATGAGACCTGGGGCATATCCATGAGAGCTGGGGCATATCCATGAGAGCTGGGGCATATCCATGAGACCAGGGGGCAATATCCATGAGAGCTGGGGCATATCCATGAGAGCTGGGGCAATATCCATGAGACCTGGAGGCAATATCCATGAGACCGGGGCAATATCCATGAGACCTGGGGCAATATCCATGAGACCAGGGGGCATATCCATGAGAGCTGGGGGCATATCCATGAGAGCTGGGGGCATTATCCATGAGAGCTGGGGGCATTATCCATGAGACCTGGGGGCATTATCCATGAGACCTGGGGGCATTATCCATGAGAGCTGGGGCAATTATATCCATATGAGCTGGGGCAATTATATCCATGTGAACTGGGGAAAATATATCCATATAACCAGTGCTGTGTATATTATTCTTGGGGTTCAGTGCTGTGTATGTTATTCTGGGGGCTCAGTGCTGTGTATATTATTCTTGGGGTTCAGTGCTGTGTATATTATTCTGGGGGCTCAGCGCTGTGTATATTATTCTGGGGGTTCAGCGCTGTGTATATTATTCTGGGGGTTCAGCACTGTGTATATTATTCTGGGGTCTGTGCCTGGAGATATTATATATATATAATGCGTTAGTCCAGTTGCCACAATCACGAGTATACCTGTACATAGTGATACCTTTCACTGATCAGTATAGTTTCCAGTTTACACTCTTGAAAGCTTGTCTTTTAAATGTAAAGTTAACCCAATAAAAATGGTATCACCGGCACGCGCTGCTATACTCGTGATATATATATTATATATATATATATATATATATATAATATAATTTTCTTCAGGTAATGGGGGTTGTGGAATCGTGGGTGAGTCCCTCACTTTTTTTCCCAGGACTTGACCCCTGGATAGGGAGTGTCTGATGTTGCGTGGGAGGGAGTTCCATACAAAGGGGGAAGTTCGGGAGAAGTCTTGAAGGTTGGAGTTGGAAGTGAGGTCAAGAGGAGCTGATAGTATCAAATCATTGGCAGAGCGAAGTGGTCGGGACAGGATGTACCTGCTAATAAGGGAGGAGATGTAGGCAGGGGCTTTGTAAGTGAGGACCAGTATTTGAATTGGATTCTGAAAGGAAACAGGAAGCCAGTGTAAAGAGTGACAAAGGGGAGAGTTGTGAGATTGCCCTCACCTCTGTCGGGCACATGCATAACAGACTGCAGAGGGAGAATCTGGGATCTTTTAAGGCCAGAGAGAAGGAGGTTACAGTAGTCAAGACGGGAGATAATAAAAGCTTGGATGAGCATTTTAGTAGAGTCCTGATTAAGAAATGCAATGTTTTTTTAGGTGGAAGAAACAAGATTTGGTTAGTGACTGAATGTGATGAGTAAACAATAGATCGGAGTCCAAGAAGAACTCTAGGCAACGAGCCTGAGAGGTAGAAGTAATGTTGGCACCATTCACCTGAAGGGAAATGGGCACAAAAATGGAGGAATTAGAGGGAGGGAAGACAAGAAGTTCAGGTTTAGAGAGGTAGAGGTTTAGGAAATGGGAAGTCATCCAATTGGAGACAGCCGATAGGAGGAGAGAGATCGGGGGAGGAAAGGTAGATTTGGGTGTCATCAGCATAGAGATGATATTGGAGTCCATGGGAAGAAATGAGGTTGCCCAGAGAGGTGGTATAGATTGAGAAGAGTAGGGTGCCCAGAAGAGTGTCTTGAGGCACCCCAATTGAGAGAGGAAGCGGTGGTGAAGAGACACCAGCGATGGAGACACTGGAGGAGCAAAGAGAGAGATAAGAAGAGAACCAGGTGAGAGCTGTGAGTCCAAGTTGATGCACCGTGAGGAGCAGGAGAGGGTGGTCAACAGCGGAAAGGTCGAGAAGAATAAGCAGGGACTTTTGGTTTTAGCAGCAACTAAATCATTAGTCACCTTGGACTCAGAGGAATGCTGGGAGCTAAAGCTGGACTAGTGTGGCTCAAGTAGAGAGTTACGGTGAGTCAGTTATAGACCAGGCGTTCTAAGATTTTAGAGGCAAAGGGGGGCAAAAAGATGGGACGGTAGTTTGAGAGGCAGGTGGGATCAAGAATCTTTAGAATGGGGTGATCAGAGTACGTTTGAATGCAGATGGGAAGACTCCAGAGGAGAGGGACAGGTTGAAAATATGAGAGTCAAAGCAGGGACAATGACTGGTAGAACAGACCAAATAAGGTGTGAGGGGATGGGGTCAAGCGGACAGGCAGTCAGGCAGGAGGACATGAGAACTTTTGAGACATCCTCCTCTGAGACTGGAGAAAAGAAAGACATAGTAGAAGAGGGGGCAGGGAGTGAGGGGGTCAATGGCGTTGAATGGTTAACTGAGGAGAGCAGTGAAGAAACATCTACAGGGTTATTCAAAGAGAATCGAAAAGTCACCGCACGTTCGGTGACTTTTCAATTCGGTGTGATTTGGCGATGCCATTCCGTGACCCTGCGGTGTATTCAGCAAGCACCCCAGGGCCGTCATAATGCAGGGAAAAGTCGCCGCAAACCCAAACAAACACTCACTGCAAAACCCAGGCGAATGCACAACGAAACCCGCAAAAACATCTGGATTAACCCCGCTGAACACGCCGGAGAAACCCGAGCAGGAATCGATCACAGCGCAGAGCAGCTGCAGAAAAAAACCGACACCGCAGACGAATGGAGTGAAAAAAATAAAAAACAGTTAGCTTGAATGTTTGAAAAGTGAAACGCTGTTTGAAAAGAAACTACAGAACGAAAATGTCTGAAATTTACATATAAAGATCCAATGAATGATAATAAAAAGGGCTGTTACAGAAAAAAGAAAAAACTAATGGAAAAAAAAATGTTTGCAATCAAATCCCAAAAAATGCCTAAAAGATCCTAAAAAAATCTATTAATCAAGAGACTTTTTACTGCAGAATATTATAATAAACGGTTTATTACATATTGGATTAAAACGTGAATATTTTTAACATTGAAGCCTATGGGATTCGCCTGAATAAACATGTTGAATGAAGCAACCGAATGGCAGGGCATTTCGGCAACTTTTCACTGCTGGTTTGTGTTCTCTGAATAGACGAAGCATTGTTTCTCTATGGGGATTTCACTTCCCTCGAACAGGCAACGAACAGGCACCGTATGTGCAGGCAATTCGCCAACATTTGGCGAACTGCCTGCTCTCTGAATAGCCGAATGGCCAGGAAAGGTAACCGTACGCTGAATTTCAGCGTTCGGTTACCTGTCGCCAGCAATTCGGAGCTCTTTGAATAACCCTGTTAGTCTAAGTTTAGTAATCTTATTGGTGAAATAGTCCGCAAAGCTGACAGCACAGCAACGATGTCTGTGGAAGGTTGAGTGGAAGTGTGGAGCATCAACAGATTGAAAGTATAAAACAGATGTCTGGAATCATGAGAAAAGGATGAGATAAGGGACGAGAAATAGGATTGTTTTGCGATGGATAGAGCGAAACTGTAGGAACAGTGCATGAAATTGTAGTGCAGGAAGTCACCCGAAGTGTGAGACTTCAGCCACGTTCAGCGTAGTGATGAGCCGAACACACCCATGTTCGGTTCGCATTCGAACTCGAACAATTTCAAAAGTTCGAGTTCGAACACAAACCAAACTCAATACAAGTCAATGGGACTCGAAAGTTCGAATTTTAGAGTACCCTCCGAGAGGGCATATATGTAAGATATTTGCCATAAAAGGTGTATGGGGGTCCGGGTAGTGCCCTGGGGGACAGGAAACAAGGACAAAAAGTTTTAAAAAAAGTTTTTAAAGGAGCAGTGAGTTTTCCATTAAATAAAGGTTAAGAATAAAAACGAAAAATTCCTTCAAATATTGTGCCTAGGAGGTCCCCATAACCTGCCCGTGAAATGGCGGATTTGTAGGATGTATTTAAAAACAAAAAAATTACGTTTCAAATGACGGTAAATGGTTTTCCTTTAATCTGTTCATAAACAACTGCATGGGGCGGCAGTCTGCATGAAAAGAGGAGACATTTTAGGACACGCAGAACAAGTTTAGTGATTTTTTGGCTAAATTATGGTGAAACTTATGCAGGCTTTGGATGAAAGTAACAATAGGTGCCTTTACAATTGGGCCTTTAGTGTCGGCAACAGTGCCGTCACACCGTAACCCCTCTGTGGTATTGTGGAAGAGTGCAGGGTTGGACCCTGCAGTCAAATATTAAAATTATATGAATCTGGTACAGGCGTCAGTGCACCCAAATATTGTGCCTTTGGTGGCAGCAATTGCCTTCACACTGTAAGTAACCCCTCTGAGGTATTGTGGAAGAGTGCAGTGGTGGAGGTTTTGGTAATGCAGAAGAGATCCCCGATCTATTCAGTTACATCAGCAGCTATATCAAAACCATGTCAGCAATGTTTAGGCACTTGTACTGCGTTACTGAATATGGTGAGAATTGGCGCACACCAGTAGCAACAGGAAGCAAACAGAACAGGCAGGGAATACACAGAGAGAATAGTCAAATGGCAGGCAAAGTCGGCAACAGATTGGGTCCTCAGAACAAGCAGGGTCAGTAACAAGTATACAAACTGATTCTGTAAGCTAGTGATGTGGGAATAAAGGCTGAGACACACTGAGCGTGTAGCGACTCACAGCGTAGCGAAGAGAAGCAAACATTTTGCAGGCTTGACATCACTCCGCCTCGCAGCATGTCTACACTACATTACGTTTGCTTTTCACCGCACTGGACAGGAATCCACTAACTAAATTAAAATGTACACACAAAACCATTTTATTTTCACAAAGCACATGTTATATAGGCAAAAAAAGTTTCTACTGAATAAAATACATCAAAAATTACTGTTAATTTAATAGGAATAGTATAAAAATGTAAAAAAGGTGACCCCTTATCATATATATTATAGGGACACGGAGTGCCGTGTATAGAGTAGGGATGCATTGATACCACACACAGACATATACATATATATCAACACGCAGACCTATATATACGTATATATCAACACGCAGATATATATATACCCACCCACAGACCTCAGACCAAATATACACATACGCACATGGGGGTGGCATGTGGACAATCTCAACTAAATGCGCCCCCCATTTGGCTGATCCCTCCAGAAGAAATGTTGAACCCGACAGAGCAGAAAATATATATATTATTCTCTGCTCTATCGGGTTCAACATTTCTCCTGGAGGGATCGGCCAAATG
Source organism: Leptobrachium leishanense (assembly GCA_009667805.1). NCBI lineage: Eukaryota > Metazoa > Chordata > Amphibia > Anura > Megophryidae > Leptobrachium > Leptobrachium leishanense. The sequence goes on along the minus strand of CM019072.1, from coordinate 74,728,849 downwards.
GGGGGGAAATCAGTTGCCAAAATGTGTGTGTAATGCTGGATGTAATAAATACAGAAAAAATGGCGTCGCGCTCATACTCACTTATTTTCGGAGCGGCAGCAACTGCCAGGAGTAACAGCCAGTCAATGCATAAACATAACAAGGAAAAAGAGTGTCATCTGCGCTCGTTTCTATGTGTTCCATGTACATGGAACACATAGAAACGAGCGCAGATGACACTCTTTTTCCTTGTTATGTTTATGCATTGACTGGGCTGTTACTCCTGGTAGTTGCTGCCGCTCCGAAAATAAGTGAGTATGAGCGCGACGCCATTTTTTCTGTATTTATGTATATCATGCTTGTAACACCAGTCCGTCGTTCTGCAGCTGTTCCTTTTTGCATGTTTTTGTTTTTGATCCCAAATGGGAAGTGTTTGGTGCGTGTATAAATAAAAGCCACCATCTTTGCCTCTCCTTCGCTGAAAAGCAGCTGGAGGGGCTTGGAGCTGCTCAGTAGAGCGGCCTTTTGGTTACAATTGTTAGGTACCCACTCTAAAGAGGTGCCTTGAAGTGGCGAGTGGGCTTACGTTGCAATGGCCATTGAAACAAACAAAAACCTCAATTTTTGTTGTACATGGAACACATAGAAACGAGCGCAGATGACACTCTTTTTCCTTGTTATGTTTATTGCATTGACTGGGCTGTTACTCCTGGCAGTTGCTGCTGCTCCGAAAATAAGTGAGTATGAGCACGACGCCATTTTTTCTGTATTTATGTATATCATGCTTGTAACACCAGTCCGTCGTTCTGCAGCTGTTCCTTTTTGCATGTTTTTGTTTTTGATCCCAAATGGAAGTGTTTGGTGCGTGTATAAATAAAAGCCACCATCTTTGCCTCTCCTTCGCTGAAAAGCAGCTGGAGGGGCTTGGAGCTGCTCAGTAGAGCGGCCTTTTGGTTACAATTGTTAGGTACCCACTCTAAAGAGGTGCCTTGAAGTGGCGAGTGGGCTTACGTTGCAATGGCCATTGAAACAAAAAAAACCTCCATTTTTGTTGTACATGGAACACATAGAACGAGCGCAGATGACACTCTTTTTCCTTGTTATGTTTATGCATTGACTGGGCTGTTACTCCTGGCAGTTGCTGCCTCTCCGAAAATAAGTGAGTATGAGCGCGACGCCATTTTTTCTGTATTTATGTATATCATGCTTGTAACACCAGTCCGTCGTTCTGCAGCTGTTCCTTTTTGCATGTTTTTGTTTTTGATCCCAAATGGGAAGTGTTTGGTGCATGTATAAATAAAAGCCACCATCTTTGCCTCTCCTTCGCTGAAAAGCAGCTGGAGGGGCTTGGAGCTGCTCAGTAGAGCGGCCTTTTGGTTACAATTGTTAGGTACCCACTCTAAAGAGGTGCCTTGAAGTGGCGAGTGGCTTACGTTGCAATGGCCATTGAAACAAACAAAAACCTCCATTTTTGTTGTACATGGAACACATAGAAACGAGCGCAGATGACACTCTTTTTCCTTGTTATGTTTATGCATTGACTGGGCTGTTACTCCTGGCAGTTGCTGCCGCTCCGAAAATAAGTGAGTATGAGCGCCGCCATTTTTTCTGTATTTATGTATATCATGCTTGTAACACCAGTCCGTCGTTCTGCAGCTGTTCCTTTTTGCATGTTTTTGTTTTTGATCCAAATGGGAAGTGTTTGGTGCGTGTATAAATAAAAGCCACCATCTTTCCTCTCCTTCGCTGAAAAGCAGCTGGAGGGGCTTGGAGCTGCTCAGTAGAGCGGCCTTTTGGTTACAATTGTTAGGTACCCACTCTAAAGAGGTGCCTTGAAGTGGCGAGTGGGCTTACGTTGCAATGGACATTGAAACAAACAAAAACTCCATTTTTGTTGTACATGGAACACATAGAAACGAGCGCAGATGACACTCTTTTTCCTTGTAATGCTGGATGTAAGTCTGAATATATATATTTATAAGAATATAGATATATATATATATATATATATATATATATCATACCTGCCCTTACCTTCCCCTATAAATTTGCTAAAAATCTAGACACAAAAAAAACAAACCACTGCCTGAGACCCCGGCCAGCCCACATGCCACCCCCCTCTACCTGACTGAATGTATCTAATATATATAATTAAATACATTCAGCCAGGTAGAGAAAGAAACAAAAAGGTTTTATTTTATGTTCCCGGGGACATTTAAAAATGTCCTCGGATTTTATTTTTTTTAGAAATGTGTCACCTTACCTTAGGTTGGTGGTCAGTAGGGGCTCCCTGGATCCTGGTTGTGGGGGGGGTCTGCTGTGGCCGCAAGTGCAGTGGCTCCCTCCCTGCGCTGCCTGTCTCTGCCACATGCACCCGGGCGGCTACCCCGCACAGTCGCAGCTCTGTCCTCCGGCGGCCGCATGCTCCTCAAGGGGATCCTTGGGAGGCCCCTGCAGGCTGCCCTCTACAGTGCCTGATTAGAGGGCCGTGTCTGCCTAATGTTTTATTAACAAGAATGTTTTATCCCATAGGCTTCAATGTTAAAAATGTTCCCGTTTTTTAATTCAATATCTAATAAACCATTGCTTATAATATTCTGCAGTAAAGAGTCTCTTTATTTCTAGATGTTTTAGTATTTTTTAAGCATTTTTTATACTTTTTTCAAAAAAAATTTTTTCGAACTTTTGGCAAACGTCCCAAAAAGTTCGAAGTTCGCGAACTGTCGAACGGCCAATGTTCGATGCGAACTCCGAACAGGTCGAACCGAACAGCTCATCCCTAGTTCAGCGGCCCTTGAACATCGGCGAACCTATCTTGTGTATTTAGTGTGCCACGGTTGGCGGTTAGGTCTGCGTGTGGGATGGAGAGAGGTAGGAGCGAGTTCATCAAATGATGTGGAAAGAGCAGAGTTGTAGGTATCAGTGGCTTTGTCTGTGCAGTTGGATGTTGAGATTGGAACGGAAGGAGAAGAGAATGGAAAACGGTAGAGAGAAGCTTAGGATTCAGGGCACCAAGGTGCCTTCTAGGTAGAAGACTAGTGGGGGTAGAAGCAGTAGTCTGGGTTGGCAGCAGGAGAAGATCCCAGGAGAGGAGATGGTGATCGGAAAGGGGGAGAGAGGTGTGTTGGAAAAAATAGAGATAGTACAGAGGCCGGAGAAAATAAGGACTAGGCGTGTTGCCAGCTTGGTGGGTAGGAGAGTTGGACCACTGTGTGAGGCCTAAGGAGGAGGTGAGAGAGCAATTTGGAGATGAGGGGGTTGGAGGGAGAGTCGATGGGAATGTTAAAGTCTCCCAGGATGAGAGATGGAATGTCAGATATGAGAAAGTGAGGGAGCCAGGCTGAGAAATGTTCCAGAAAGGATCCAGGGGGGCAGTAGATTACCGCAATACATAGGGATATGGGGCGAAAGAAGGTTCAATACAGGGTTAAAGTCTCACAAAATCCTGAAAGACAATGATGCAAGTCAGGGTGATAGATAGGAATATATGGTTTGTGGGAGCGCACAAGATGAAGATAGGAAGAGAAATAGCTTGGGAACAATTGGAAGTAATACAAAAGTAGAAAATGTGTCTACCAGCACAGAAACTGAATGCATATGGAGAGAACACACATATTATATATGATATTAAGGCCACTACTTTGCGGGCCTGACACATGAGCCACTTAGAATCATTGACAAATAGGTTTTCTTAAGCCCACCACATGAATATAGTTGAGGTGATTGCTAATTGGAATCTTGTATTCCTTGTAGAGATATATATATATATATATATAGATTATATATACAGTTGTGTTCAAAATTATTCAACCCCCAATGCTGTAAAGGGTTTTAGGGAATTTAGTGTACATTTGTAATTGTATTCAGAATGAAATCCTACAAGGACTTTTTAAAGAACCATATGCAACTAAAATGACATCAATTGGTTTCGTAATACAGTAGTAAATGTTTCTTTTGTGAATTCTTCATTGACACAATTATTCAACCCCTTAAAGACTACCACTCTGAAGAACAGAGATTCATTCAAGTGTTTTCAATCAGGTATTGAAAACACCTGTGGATGTCACGGAGCAGCAATAAAGCATAATAATAAGCACCAATTAGGCAGCTTTAAAATGACTGTGATACTCAGCTCCTTCTAGACATTTACTGGTGTGGTTACAAACATGGTGAAGTCAAGAGAATGGTCCAGGAAGACAAGAGAAGAGGTGATTACTCTTCACAGGAAGGGCAATGGCTATAAGAAGATTGCAAAGATGTTAAACATACCAAGAGAGACCATAGGAAGCATCATTCGCAAATTCAAGGCAAAGGGCACTATTGAAACGCTACCTGGTCGTGGCAGAAAGAAGATGCTGACTTCGACTGCTGTGCGCTACCTGAAGTGTAGAGTGGAGAAAAGTCCCCGTGTGACTGCTGAGGAACTGAGAAAAGATTTGTCAGATGTGGGTACTGAAGTTTCAGCTCAGAATATACGGCGCACACTGCTTAATGAAGGCCTCCATGCCAGAACTCCCAGGCGCACCCCCTTGCTGTCTCCAAAGAATAAGAAGAGTCGACTGCAGTATGCCAAAAGTCATGTGGACAAACCACAGAAGTTTTGGGATAGTGTTCTGTGGAATGATGAAACAAAATTAGAACTGTATGGGCCCATGGATCAACGCTATGTTTGGAGGAGGAAGAACAAGGCCTATGAAGAAAAGAACACCTTGCCTACTGTGAAGCATGGCGGGGGGTCAATCATGCTTTGGGGCTGTTTTGCCTCTGCAGGTACAGGGAAGCTTCAGCGTGCGCAAGGTACCATGAATTCTCTTCAGTACCAGGAGATATTGGATGACAATGTGATGCAGTCCGTCACAAACCTGAGGCTTGGGAGACGTTGGACCTTTCAACAGGACAATGATCCCAAGCATACCTCCAAGTCCACTAGAGCATGGTTGCAGATTAAAGGCTGGAACATTTTGGAGTGGCCATCGCAGTCACCTGACTTAAATCCGATTGAGAACCTCTGGTGGGACTTAAAGAAAGCAGTTGCAGTGCGCAAGCCTAAGAATGTGACTGAACTGGAGGCTTTTGCCCATGACGAATGGGCGAAGATACCCGTAGATCGCTGCAAGACACTTATGTCAAGCTATGCTTCACGTTTAAAAGCTGTTATAACTGTAAAAGGAGGTTGTACTAAGTACTAAGATTGAATGTCACTTGGGGGTTGAATAAAACTGATAATGATGTGAGCACAGAAAAGACATTTGTGGTTATTTCATTATAAATGTTATGTTATATTTGTCTGACCTACACGTGCCTCTTTGATTTAATTGTAAGCAAGATGACTGAATGATCAAAATCAATGTCAAACTGGCCAAAACACTCAATTTCAGTGGGGGTTTCCTTGACAAATATTACTACTTCAATTCATGCAGAGGTGGAGCACAGAGAAAAGTGCTGCCCTTCAACATGTATAATTCATATGCTGTAGGAAGGAACTAAAGGAAATTCACCTGGGATTCCTGTTTGGTCTCTTACCTGCATCGTATGGATTATACATGCAGTGGGGTGGCATTCTTTCATGCACTACCCATCAACATGAATAAATTATGTGTCCAGGAATAGGGATGGGCTCCTGTTCGAATTGGTTCGAAGTTCGATTTGAACATCAGCTGTTCAAAAGTTTGCGAACTTCGAACCCTTTCGGGACGTTCGCAGAAAGTTCGAAAAAGAATAAAGTTTTCAAAAAAATTCCAAAAAATGCTTAAAAGATCCTAAAAAAAATCTAAAAGTAAAGAGATTTTTTACTGCAGAATATAATAAAAATGTTTATTAGATATTGGATTAAAACAAGAATATTTTTAACATTGAAGCCTATGGGATTCCTAAACATTTCCCACTCATTGTTGGTCAAACATTTCCCACTCCTTGTTGGTCAAACATTTCCCACTCCTTGTTGGCCAAACATTTTCCACTCCTTGTTGGCCAAACATTTCCCACTCCTTGTTGGTCAAACATTTCCCACTCCTTGTTGGTCAAACATTTCCCACTCATTGTTTGTCAAACATTTCCCACTCATTGTTTGTCAAACATTTCCCACTCATTGTTGGTCAAACATTTCCCATGGCTTCAAATCGCGTTTAAACATGAGCAAAAGTGGTAAAAATTAGCTCAGCGCACAGCAGTGAAATGGCTCAGCACCCAGCAGTGAAAGGGTTAGAAACGTTTTTTTTACATTTTTTTTCATTGTTTCCTGTCTCCCAGGGCAGTACCCGGACCCCCATACACCTGTTATGGCCAATATTTTGCATATATGCCCTCTTGGAGGGGACCTTAATTTTCGAACGTTTGAGCCCCATTGACTTGCATGGTGTTCGAATTGTGTTCGAGTTCGCAGTCAAACTTTTTTGGGTGTTCGAGTTCAAATGCAAACTGAACACAGGGGTGTTCAGCCCATCACTATCCAGGAAAACATGGCCGATCTGGCAACTCTAACAGAGACTGAATACATAAGGAGAGATACATAAACAGATATATATATATATATACACATACACACACATATACAATGGTGGAACTACCGCTATAGCGACCCACGCGGGCGCTATGGGACCCGGTGAAGATGAGCAGGTCCGGACTGACCCGTCGGGCCCAAGGGCCCGCGAGTAGAGAGGGGCCCGGATGCCATGCAGGGGGGGGGGTGCCCGGTCCTGAATAGCGTGAGAGTCCGTGTTGAAGGGGAGGCAGCTGCGTGCATGCGCAGGTCACACGGTCCGGCCAGTCAGGTGGTACTGAGTCTCTGTACCACCTGACTGGCCGGACCACGTGACTTGCAAACACACGCACACGCGCAGCCGCCCTCTCTTTCCACGGACTCTCACGCTATTCAGGACCGGGCACACCCCTGCATGGCATCCGGGCCCCCCTGCATGGAATCAAAGCCACGGGGTACACTCTGGCACCCCACTGCTAGCCAGATGGCTCCGCGGCCTGGAGGGCCCCCCTGCTGTCTCAGGGCCCCGCACACCCGTCAAAGAAAGGACACAGCCGATAAATATATAATAAAGAATTGTGATGTACTCACACACACTGCACATTGCTGGGCGTTTTATTGCTATGGATTCTGATATACTGACACACACCGCACATTGCTGGGGTTTTATTGCTGTGGATTCTGATACGCTGACACACACTGCACATTGCTGGGGTTTAATTGCTGTGGATTCTGATATGCTGACACACACTGCACATTGCTGGGGTTTTATTGCTGTGGATTCTGATACGCTGACACACACTGCACATTGCTGGGAGTTTTATTGCTGTGGATTCTGATACGCTGACACACACTGCACATTGCTGGGGTTTTATTGCTGTGGATTCTGATACACACCGCACATTGCTGGGGTTTTATTGCTGTGGATTCTGATACGATGACACACACTGTACATTGCTGGGGTTTTATTGCTGTGGATTCTGATACACACCGCACATTGCTGGGGTTTTATTGCTGTGGATTCTGATACGCTGACACACACTGCACATTGCTGGGGTTTTATTGCTGTGGATTCTGATACGCTGACACACACTGCACATTGCTGGGAGTTTTATTGCTGTGGATTCTGATACGCTGACACACACTGCACATTGCTGGGGTTTTATTGCTGTGGATTCTGATACACACCGCACATTGCTGGGGTTTTATTGCTGTGGATTCTGATACGCTGACACACACTGCACATTGCTGGGGTTTTATTGCTGTGGATTCTGATACGCTGACACACACTGCACATTGCTGGGAGTTTTATTGCTGTGGATTCTGATACGCTGACACACACTGCACATTGCTGGGGTTTTATTGCTGTGGATTCTGATACACACCGCACATTGCTGGGGTTTTATTGCTGTGGATTCTGATACGATGACACACACTGTACATTGCTGGGGTTTTATTGCTGTGGATTCTGATACACACCACACATTGCTGGGGTTTTATTGCTGTGGATTCTGATACGCTGACACACACTGCACATTGCTGGGAGTTTTATTGCTGTGGATTCTGATACGCTGACACACACTGCACATTGCTGGGGTTTAATTGCTGTGGATTCTGATATGCTGACACACACTGCACATTGCTGGGGTTTTATTGCTGTGGATTCTGATACGCTGACACACACTGCACATTGCTGGGGTTTTATTGCTGTGGATTCTGATACACACCGCACATTGCTGGGGTTTTATTGCTGTGGATTCTGATACGCTGACACACACTGCACATTGCTGGGGTTTTATTGCTGTGGATTCTGATATGCTGACACACACTGCACATTGCTGGGAGTTTTATTGCTGTGGATTCTGATACACTTACACACACTGCACATTGCTGGGAGTTTCATTGCTGTGGATTCTGATATGCTCATACACACTGCACATTGCTGGGAGTTTTATTGCTGTGGATTCTATGCCCATACACCCGACCATTACTGTGAGTTCTATTGCTGTGGAGTCTGTGCCCATACACCTCAGCTATTACTGTGAGTAATATTGCTGTGGATTCTGTGCCCATACACCCGAGTCATTACTGTGAGTTCTATTGCTGTGGATTCTGTGCCCATACACCCCAGCCATTACTGTAATATTGCTGTGTATTCTGTGCCCATACACCCCAGCCATTACTGTGAGTTATATTGCTGTGGATTCTGTGCCTGCTCATTACACCCCAGCCATTACTGTGAGTTATATTGCTGTGGATTCCGTGCCCATACAGCCCAGCCATTACTGTGAGTAATATTGCTGTGACTCCTGTGTATACTCATATGCCTATTACTGTGAAAGTTTACGGCTGTGGATTCTGTGTATGCTTATACCCACACACTGCCCATTTCCATGAAAGTTTATTGCTGTGCAGCTCTGTGATACGCTCATACACACCGCACATTACTGTGAGTTTTATTGCTGTGCAGCTCCGTGATATGCTCTGTGATACGGTGTCGTTCAATGGCATTAGTTCATTTTTTGTGGAGGGGGGGGTAGACTGCGGGGGGAGGTGTTAGGTTGCAGGCGGTGGGGGGGGAGGCATATGACATTTTGCTATGGGGCTCTGTGATTTCTAGTTACGCCCCTGCACAAATATACAAATATATATATATATATATATACATACATACAAGCTGACAAAAATAGTGCAATCATAGTAAACATTCAACAGCATAGGAGGCAGAATATGGGCGATATAGAATAGAGTCCAGTTTGAGAGTCACCTTGATGAATAAAGTTATTTGATGGAGCATTGGTGGCCCGTGTTCAGAGCCAGGAGAAATCAGGGAGAGGTGCCTGCAGGGTGGAGATGTAATGGAAGTTGCTGTGTCTGCGGGGTGGAGAATTGGAGATGTAATGGAGGTTGCTTGATGAATAAAGTTAGTTGATGGAGCAATGGTGGCCTGTGTTCAGAGCGAGGAGAAATCAGGGAGAGGTGCAAGCCTGTGTCTGCAGGGTGGAAATGTACATTGATTTTAAATTATTGCCATAACATTTCTATCATGCAATTTATTAGTAAGAGGGCATTTGAGTACATAGCATGTTGCTTGCAAGACCATGTTCTTTACATGGTACAGGACTGGGCCCCCCCCCCCTCCTCATATGCATATTGTGCTTCGCCACCTTATTATTTACAAGCAAACACTTGCCCCTTTCCCTATGTCTGTCTTGGACCTTGATGATCACGGAAGGGATTCTGACCCAGCAGAGGTGAGATTCCTCTCCTAAAATGTGAGGCTGTGTATGAACCTTTCTTCAGATGAGCAGCAGAGGAAGGGTACAGTGTTAACAGGAACAGACACCTCCTGCTCCTGAGTGACCATGTGCCGGTATGGTGGTTGCCATGTCAGCCATATTTTCCTGGACACAATTACCATTTCATGCAGAGGTGATCAAAAGAAAAAAAGTCCTGCACCTGCAATATGTATAATTCATATGCTTCAGGAAGGAAATCAAGGTCTGTCACCTGGGATTCCTTTTCGATTTTTTTTTTTACCTGCAGCATTTGGATTCTACATGCTACAGGGTTGCATTTCTCATGCACTGCCCCTCAGCATGAATAAATTATGGGCACTATTACCTAGTGAATGCTAATGTTAGGCTGGGTTCATACCCGCGAGTTTTTGTACGTGCGCAATACGCGTGTTTTTTAACGCGTGTATCGCGCAAATGTAAAAGAACGCGCATTGCATCGCGTTTACGGCTATAGACTGCAGAGTTAACGCGCTGCAAATACGCCCCGAAGAATCTCCCGTAGGACATTTTACAGCGCGTTCCTGCGCGCTGTAAAATGCCCAGATGTGAATGGGTCCCATAGGAAATCATGGGATTTCTGTGTCTCGACGTTTTAGGCTAGGGTCAAACTAAAGCATTTTTACACGCGAACGTAAAAAAGTGCGTCCGAACGCATTGATGTATTTTTTCACGGAATATACGAAAACGGTCATACGATGCGCATTTTCGTGCGTATGTTTTACGAATCCAAACCAGGAAACTTTTTGCGTCTGGACGTTATGTTGGCCGGACATGAGCAGGGTCTGACGTCTCCAAATCACACACACACACCGCTAGCGGGCGCAGCGCACTCTGTACGTCCGTACTAGAGGTTCTGCGTTCTCGAAAAAATGCGTTCATTTTCCACTTGCGTTGCGCGGCCGGACTTTCGTGCGACCGTACTTCGTATATTGGCCATCATTGCCCGTCATTTGCTGCTAGTGCGGCCGTGATTAAGTGCGCCAGAACGCACGTTAAAACTGCGCTCGTCTGACCCCAGTCTAACAGTGCGCAGGAAAGCGCTGTAAAACGCTGAGGAGTGTTTGGATGTGAAACCGTTATCGCTAAGGCTAGGGTCAGACTAACGCATTTTTCGCATTGTCTGTGAAAAAGTGCGTTCGAACAAATGGACGCATTTTTTCACGGAATACGCGATAGCGGTCATACGATGCGCCTTTTCGTCCGTGATTTTGTATGGATCATCAATAAAACACTTTTTGTGTCTGGACGTTATGTTAGCCGTACATTAGCAGCGTCTGACGTCTCCCAATCACGCACACACGCCTCTAGCGGACGCAGCGCACTCTGTACGTCCGTACTAGAGGTTTGACGTTATAGAAAAAATGTGTTCGTTTGCCACTTGCGTTGCGCAGACGAACTTTCGTGCGGCCGTTCGTCGTATGTTCCCCGGCATTGAACGTCATTTGCTGCTAGCACGGCCGTGATTTTGTGCGTCTAAACGCACGTTAAAACTGCTTTCGTCTGACCCTAACCTAAGATAAGTGACTGTACCGCATGCCCCCATATTACCTTCCTGGTACTATAGCAGTAAGAAATCACTTAGCGCATCAGTGATTGCGTTAGCCTTCACGAGCTTACTGTACTTTGCGTATCCCAAACTTAACATGGGGAGAGCAATCATTAATTAGCGTTTCGATAAGAAGGTATTTCAAAGTGCTAGCGCTAATTACCAAAGAGATGTGCCAGACAAAATTTTAGCTACACCTAAAAGCTGGTGCTAAATGATTCTGCATTTGCAAAATCATTTAACACCCCCTCCCCAGTAAATCCAATACTCACCTCCAATCCCCGGGTGAGAACGGAGGCTTGTTGCCAGGAGCAGAATGGGACTGGGAACAAATAGTTCCCAGTCTTCCTCCACAATAGTTCCCAGTCTCCCTCTGCAATCACTACGCGCCGCGCGGTGTTGCACAATCTTGTGAGTATCCCAGCGGTTAGCGCTGCGTTCCGGGGCGAGGTGCTGAGATGGCGTCTGCCCTCAAATATCGCGATAACATGGGGACGTTACGGGGAAACCTGAAGGCACACATTTTCCCTATCAGCGTCCCCATGTTAGTGTTTAGCAGGGAATAGGACCCTATGTGTTCTTGAAAAGATGGAGGATATGGCAACCTTAGTTGCTGGGAGTGTGAGGCACAGGGCGTGGCAGCCCTGATAGCTCACTGCTCCAGCACAATGCGCCCAGTGGCTCAGTGTATGATTTGTGAGGGAGCCAGGCAATATAAATCACCACAGTGTCTAATGCATTAATCCATGTCTTGTTGACCACAGCCACCCTCCTTTATGCAAGACACAGAAGCTGGCAGGAGGGTGGGCATGCAAGATGAAGGTGGGGCAATAGTCCCCTTTGTGACACCTATGTTCCCCACATTACCCATTGCTTCATATTCTTTGTACCCCCATCCCCGCATTACCCATTATCATTATCACGTTGCCTATTATAGTAAGTTTTCAGCACTTTTCTTGAGCGGCCCCCATCTATGGAAAACATTTGACCCTCTCCGTGCCCCCAGTCTTTAAAACGCCTCTACAATCGCATTGCTTTAGAGAATCCTATCCGCTCACTCGATAATCCCCCCAGTTTCCCTGCACCCCATTACGTCTCATACTCTGCTATTTACCTTCATCTCTGTGTCATCCCACTCCCCTTAGATTGTAAACTCACTGGAACAAGGCCCTGTTTTAATGTCATTCTCCTTGTGTTAAACCTATTTGTTAATGCTATGTTTGTTTTGTCCTACCCATTGTACAGCGCTATGGACTATGTTCAGGCTTTACAAATACCTGTAATGACAGTTGTACCCTTTAACAAATATTGCTCTCACTTTGTCCATTATCCTCATACACGTCCACATCTCCCTTTGCTCCCATATTGCTCTTATCCCTACAATGCTCCCTCTTTCTAATCTCCCATTGCTTCTACATTGCCCTTTCACTCCCACTGCCTTCACATGTCACCCTGGACCAGATATTGCAGATTGCCATTTGCCTCTCATCCACAACTTCAAACCACAAATAGACACATATACACAAATATATGCACTCATACAGACACGCTCACACAAAGCCCAGGACCCACCCAGTGCATATCTCTGCCAATCTTCTTTACCACAATATGGGCACTGCCCTGCACTAAAATAGGGACGCTAACGGGAAAAATCTGCGCCTGCAAGTTTCCCCTTTGCATCCCTGTTTTACCACCATATTCCAGGGCAGGCGCTGATTCAGCAGCCTGCCCCGCAACACAGCACAAAGCTCCTGGATACGCATGGTAGCACTAACGTGCCGCTGCAAGTGTCACCTCCTGGAGTCCATAGGACTTGAAGAAGGCTTATGCTGCCGGGCCACATGACTTTCACAATCTTGCTCTCGCGAGATCGTGCAGGGCCGCGGAGTGATTCACGGACGGAGAATGGGGGCTTTTTGTCCGCGGTCTCACTCGAGCCACCTTTCACGCTGCGGGATGAGAGGTAAGTATGTTATTTTTTCTTTTTTTGGGGGGGGTGTCAGCTGGTGATAACTGATTCCGCAGGAGCAGTATCAGTTAGCACCAGCTTAGAGCTGTAGCTAACATTTTAGTTAGTTACCGCAGTGGTGCAGTAACTAGCGTTAGCACTTTGTAATCATAGCGCTAATTACTGATTGCGCTCCCCATGTTAAGTATAGAGAGCGCAAAGTACAGTAAGCTCGCACTAGAAAACGCTATCACCAATGTGCTAACGGGTTTTTTAACCTGTTAGCCTTCGGGATGTGATCTGGGCGGCATGCAGTAACCTCATTTAACCTAGAGCTTCCCCCTTTCTATGGAACTTCCTCCCCCACACCATCAGACTCACAGTCTCTCCAGTCCTTCTAGAAGTCTCTGAAAACACATTACTTTAGAGAAGCCTATTGGCTCACCCCATAATCCCCCTCTGTTCATTTCTTACTCAGTCTTCCCACCCAGGCCACATGCATCCCGCTATTTCACGTACTCTATTTACCCTCACCTAGTGTGTCACCCTCTCCTCTTAGATTGTAAGCTCTTGTGCAGGGTCCTCTCTCCTACTGTTCTGTGTGTTTAACCTCTATGTATATTGGTTATTCTGCCTCCCATTGTACAGCGCTACAGAGCTTGTTAGCACTCTATACAAACTTGTAACTGTAGAGCTAACGTTAGCGCTAGCGTCAAGGAGGTGATAGGGCCCTATGCGTTCATCATCATCTCTTATGCAAGAAACGATATGTAAACCAGAGATCTCAAACTCCGGACCCCCAGATGTTTCTGAACTTAAGCTCCCATGATTTATTGGCGGTCTGTTGCATTCAAAGAGTTCTGTGAATTGAAGGCTGTAAACATATGGGGCTCTATTACGTTCTTCGTGCAAACGTTAACACGTGCGCAAAACCACATTAACGTGAGGGGCAAAACCCTTTGCGCTGAACGTCGTATTACAATGTCTGCGCAAAAAATGCGTGTTAACGTCTACCGCGGGTGAACCTGCGCGAGCGCTGCGCATGCATCCTGCACGTATGTACTGCACGTGTCCTATACTTAACATTGTGAGCGCAAATGCGTTTGTGCGCTGGTATGCGGATGCTATTACAATCTATGCGCAAAATTTAACGCACAGCGTTTGCACGCATAATTTTAACGTCTTTGAAAAGCTGGTGGTAACGGCAAATCTGAATGTCCTGGCCAAACCCAAATAACCCAGCCCAAAAAAAAAAAAATACAGCAGAGTATAGTTACACATTCTACACATACCCAAACTATAAAATTGAGAAGTTCTGCGTGTTTTTTTTATTGATGCAGCATATATGCGCAGATTGACTTTGACAGGTGCAAAAACTTAACGTGAGAAAATTGTGGTTCTTAATTCTGATTGGCTGAATTGCGTGAAAAAACAGTCCGCACCCTAATTTCTATGTGCAACATTGCTGCGCGCGCGTTTTTGCACGTCCGTTTTACCCGCGTTATTTTTTGACGGATGAAAAATGCGCGAGGATTGCAATACCAGCGTTGTTTTACACGTGTTAACGTTTGATGCTTCGCGCAAAAATTCACGCGTTCTGCGTGCGTTTTTTGCGTTAAGAATGTAATAGAGCCCATGGAGGGGGCAGAGTTTGTGATCCCTGATGTAGGCTGTAAAAATATGAGCAGGCACTTTATTTATTTTTTCTCATAATTAATATGCATTATCTATGTAACGCTTTAAAAATCTGATTTGTTTTCCGGACTGGTAATTCCCTTTAAAGTCTGTGACCCTTTTATTCAATTGGTTACTTCTCAGGATACGTCAATAGAAATATAACACTTGTGTGAGCAGCATTAAAAAGCAGCCATTCAATTTTTTTTTGTTTTTATTTTTTTCTTGTGCAAACAGAGACTGCTGCTCCAAAGGAAAAAGAAAAAAAAACCTCTAGAGAAGCCACACTAAAGAAGAAAGAATTTGTGACAGTCATGGAACCCATACAACAAACATCACAAACAAAAAAACTTCTCTTCTTCTTCCTCCTTCAAGCAATGCTATTGATGTTATTTTTTACTTCATTTAAACTTAACACAAATGATAACGAAAAGGTTTCTACGTCTAGAAATGTTACAGATGCACCTGATGAACCTGTAAAAATTATACTTCTCTGGACTTGGCCATTTGGTTTTAGGTTTCCACTCAACCAGTGTCCACCTCCTCTTAATAAAGGCTGTTTCTTCACAGCAAACCGCAGTTTATACTCCTCGGCAGATGCGGTTGTTCTACATCATAGAGACGTTTGTAACTCGCGAGAACAATTACCCAATATACCCAGGCCCAAGAAACAATACTGGATTTGGTTTAACCTTGAGTCGCCAAGCCACTGCCCAAATCTAAATTTAATGGACAATCTTATCAACTTGACTATGTCCTATCGCGTCGATTCTGATATCTTCACTCCTTATGGACGGCTGCTAAATAACGATGGGAGTAAAAACTTCACCATCCCTGAGAAAACCAATTTGTCGGCCTGGGCCATCAGTAACTGGAACCCTCAATCCAGGAGAGTTCAGTATTATGAAGACCTGAAGAATTATTTACCTATTGACGTTTATGGTAGACTCCACAAACCACTGCCGAATGATAATCTCTTAGATACCCTGTCCACATACAAGTTCTACCTTGCGTTTGAAAATTCAATCCACCAAGACTACATTACTGAGAAGCTCTGGGTGAATGCTATCACGTCAGGAGCAGTGCCCGTGGTTATGGGTCCTCCCCGTGAAAACTACGAACGTTTTATTCCTCCAGAGTCGTTCATTCATGTTGATGATTTTTCGACAGCTCAAGAGCTTGCTGCTTACCTCCTGGAGTTGGACAAAGATGATAAGAGATATCAAGAATATTTTAACTGGAGATCTTCATTAGATCCAGCACCAGAAATCCCTTGGGTTCCCCATTATTGCAAAATATGCAGAGCACTTAAAGAAGCTCCACCCTACCAAACTATTCCAAGCATTGCAAAATGGTTCAAATAAACCCAATTAAATCGTTTATGCCACTATCAGGGTTATTCAAAGAGCTACGAATTGGGGGCGAAAAGGTAACCGAACGCTGAAATTCAGTGTACGGTTACCTTTCCTGGTCATTCGGCTATTCAGAGAGCAGGCAGTTCGCCAAATGTTGGCCATTTGGTTTTAGGTTTCCACTCAACCAGTGTCCACCTCCTCTTAATAAAGGCTGTTTCTTCACAGCAAACCGCAGTTTATACTCCTGTTGGCGAATTGCCTGCACATACGGTGGCTGTTCGAGGGCAGTGAAATCCCCATAGAGAACCAATGTTTTGTCTATTCAGAGAACACAAACCAGCAGTGAAAAGTTGCTGAATTGCCCTGTCATTCGGTGGTTTCAGTCAACAGGTTTATTCAGGAGAATCCCATAGGCTTCAATGTAAAAATATTTCGGTTTTAATTCAATATCTAATAAACCGTTTATTATAATATTCTGCAGTAAAAAGTTTTTATCTTTATATTTTCTAGGATCTTTTAGGCATTTTTCAGCATATTTTTTGCGATTTTTTTTTTTTTTCCGTTTCGTCTTTTTAAAATCGTTTTTTCTTTTTTCTGTAACAGCCCTTTTTATTATCATTCATTGGATCTTATGTTTAAATTTCAGACATTTTCGCTCAGTAGTTTCTTTGCAAACAGCGTTTCACTTTTCAAACATTCAAGTGTAGGTTTTTTTTTTTTACTCCATTCGTCTGCGGTGTCGACTTTTTCCGGCGGCTGCTCTGTGCTGTGATCCGCTGCTGCTCGAGTTTCTCCAGCGCGTTCGGCGGGGTTAATCCAGATGTTTTTGCGGGTTTTGGTGTGCGTTCGCCGGGTTTTTGTTGTGAGTGTTCGGCAGGTTTGTGGCAGCTTTTCCCTGCACTGATGGCCCTGTGGTGCTTGCTGAATACACCGCAGGGTCGCTGAAGTGGGATCGCCGAATCGCACCGAATTGAAGAGTATGAAAAGTCACCGAACGTGCGGTGACTTTTCGATTCTCTTTGAATAACCCTGTATATATGTAATGTTCTGGGAAGAGTCCAAAATGAGGATACAGCTAGGATTACCCGGGTAAAACTGACGTTACCCAGCATCTTTGGGTAAAGCCTGATATATAAAAAAAACATTGGGGTTTACTCAGCTAAACACGATGTACTAAAATGCCTCTGGGTAATGTGATTTGTAAGAGTGTCGAGCAGCTTACAGGTGCCTGAAAACATAGCATTTCCCATATTCATTGATAATAACAATGCTCACCTTTACCCAACCAGAACCCTAACCCTAAGTCTTTTACCTAAGGCTGGGGTCAGACGAACGCAGTGCGAACGCGCGTGCAGCCACACTTTATCACGGCCGTAGTAGCAGCAAATGACGGCTAATGTACGAAGTACGGCCCCACAAAAGTTCGGTCGGGCAACGCAAGCAGCAAGCGAACGCATTTTTTCGAGAACGTGATACCGCTAGTACTGACGTACAAAGTGCGCTGCGTCTGCTAGCGGCGTGTGTGTGCGTGATTAGGAGACGTCAGACGCTGCTAATGTCCGGCCTAAATAACGTCCAGACGCAAAAAGTGTTTTATTGATGATCCGTACAAAATCACGGACGAAAATGATTACGTATGACCGCTATCGCGTATTCCGTGAAAAAATACGTCCATTCGTTCGAACGCACTTTTTCACGGACGACATGAAAAAATGCGTTCGTCTGACCCTAGCCTTAGGGGGTTGGTTAGTCTGCAGATTACCTGGATTCTGCTTCATTTTGGTGTCTTTTCTAGATTTTCTTTCTCTTTCAGCAGACAGACACAGTGAAAACTGCCAGAAATAAAGATATGTAACATTCAAACATGCTTTTCTCTGGTGTGACAGTGAACAGAAGTACAACAAATCCAATAATATCACTATTAACACATCACCTTGCTTATGCAAAGTGATATAAAACAACATTAAACACTATAGGGGTTATTCAATGAGCACGGTGCGCTTTTCATTCGGCGCACTTCAACAAGCTCAAATTCGCCGACACTGCAGAGAATTCCGCATTCACCGGAGGGACCCTGAAGTGCACCGAATCGATCCGACGAACACTGTCGATAAACCGGTTAAATGCAGCTGCAAACCAGAGAATGCCGCCGGAAAACTATCGAATGTATCTGATGACCAAACGTTGCCGAAAGCTGCCAGGAAAGACAGGCGAACAGGCGTTTAAAAACTCCCAAAAAACAAAAACTTTTAAAAGGCTTTTTAAACAATAATAATCATGGAAATATATAAGGTCCTATGAATAACAATAATATGGTCTGTTACAGAATAAAATAAAAACGCCATTAAGAAACAAATCGGACTCAAAACTTTTGCTGAAAAAATCCAGACGAATTCCTAAAAAATTCAAGAAATTTAATTAATAAAAAGACTTTTTGCTACAAATGAAAAGAATAAACAGTTGAATAAAAATTTAATAAAAACGGGAATTTTTAAAAAAAAAAAATTAATTGAAACCTGTGATTCGCCTGCTTAGGCTAGGGTCAGACTGGGGCAGTGCGAACGCGCGTGCAGGCGCACTAAATCATGGCCGTAGTAGCAGCACATGACGGCCAATGACGGCCAATATACGCAGTACGTGCGTACAAAAGTGCGTCCACGCCACGCAACCGGCAAATGAACGCATTTTTCGTACAACGTGATACCGCTAGTACAGACGTACAGAGTGCGCTGTGGCCGCATAGCAGCGTGTGTGCGTGATTAGGAGACGTCAGACGCTGCTATTGTGCGGCCTACATCACGTCCAAACAGCCAAAGTTTCCAGGTTTTGTTGGAGCGTACCTGCGACTGTCGAAAATGTCTGCTGGACCAGAGATCGACGTGGAGAGGCTGATCAGCGCTGTGGGGGAGCATCCTGAGATATGGGACACGGCCTGCGACAGGTACAAAGACAAGGGGAAGAAGGCCAGCGCATGGGTCGTGGTGTCCCGTGTCGTGTACCCTGATTATGATACGTGGTCCGAGAAAGAGCAGCATATGCAGAGTGAGTATTTGATTATTTTATTCATAATCCCATACATGTAAGTCACAATAATAATAATAAAAACAAATATGTAATCATTGAGGTGAAATCTCAAATGCTCCCCAGCTGCCAGGGCACCTGACCTGCATCACTCGTAAAATAATTAGACAGAGCATCGCGAAACCTGTTGCTGTATCTATTCACAGCTATGATGTCATCGTTCACATCATCTTCAAGACCGACAACTGTGAGGGTATCATCAAAATTAAAACCATCCCTGGCACGCACATAATTATGTAGGATGCAACAGCATTTGACTATATCCACACAGAAATCAACCTGTACATCCAGCGGTCTATGTAAAATCCTCCACTTGTTGGTCAGTATGGCAAAGCTACACTCCACATACCATCTCGCCCACGACAGCCTATAATTAAAAAAACGCTTCTTCACATTCAGTTGTGTCCCTGAGTAGGGCCTTAGGAGGTGTGTGGATAGTCCAAATGCTTCATCACCCACAAAGGCATAGGGGACTGCCACGTCACTGCCAGGCAATGGTGCGGGTTTGGGGATGTTCAGGGTCCCACTCTCAATTTCATTCCACAGTGTGGAGTTCCTGAACAGTGTGGAGTCAGAGTCCTTGCCATATGAACCGACATCCACATACACGAAACTATAGTTGGCATCTGCCACCGCCAGTAGGCCTATTGAAAAACAATGTTTATAATTCTGATACAGTGAGACACTGTGCGGTGACTTCACTATGCGGACATGTTTGCCATCCACGGCTCCAAGGCAGTTTGGAAAGTTGGCTCTCTCCCAGAATCCTGCTGCAATTTCTACACATGCTTTGTGTGTCGGTTTTGGCAAACATTGGTCCTTCATGGTCTCCCATATGGTTTGGCACACCTTGCGGACGATCTCACCAGCTGTTGATCTGCCAATGCGGAAGTTGTAATGCAGATCCTTCAAACTGCATCCACTAGCAAGATACCTAGAAGACAAAACAAGAATGTTTGAATTAGACATGTGCACAGCACAAAATTTCGTTTTGAACTAATGGATTAGTCCTAAAATGCAATTTATTTAGTTGCTAAAGAAATTCGTTTTCAGTTCTTTAGTATGAAAACTAATTTCGTTCATCCGAAAACCAATGGATACAATTACTATTGTAGTGGCTCCTCAGAGGGCTGAGATCGCTGCTTGTTACAGTATCTCTCACTCTCAGCACAATGTGGGCCATATTACATAGCTGGTGCTAACTTAACCAGAGCTGTTGTAAACTTCCCAGAGCCATTATAGCCTATGGAGGTTTTCAGTTTACAACAGCTCTGGTTAAGTTAGCACCAACATTGTAATACTGCCCCGTGTCAGGCAAAGCTATTACAGTAACTGACTGCTGCTCATCACAGCGCTCAGAGTTTCAGTAAAACTAGTAAATAATATTTTTATGTATAAGAGGTTAGAACAATATTATTTCCTTGTTTTACTGAAACTCTGAGCGCTGTTACAGTCAGTTACTGTAACAGCTGAGCCTGATACATTGTACTGAGAGATAATGTAACAAGCAGCCGATCTCAGCGCTCACAGCCACTGGATTTAAAGGGCTAAAAAAAAAAGGCTCTTCTCTGTATAATGTTTAGAACATCCTCCTGCATTAATTTAATACCCCTCTCTGTATAATGTATACAACATCCACCTGCATTAATTAATACCCCTCTCTGTATAATATATAGAACATCCTCCTGAATTAATTAATGTCCCTCTCTGTATAGAATATCCTCCTCAATTTATACCTTTCTCTGTATAATGTATATAACATCCTCCTGCATTAATTAATGCCCCTCTCTGTATAGAACATCCTACTGCATTGGCATGTGGAGGGTGCAGAACTTCAAATGTTGCGATGTTGCGCTCTTCATTGCTGGTCTCCTTCACTCAATGTAATATCACAAAAAGGACTGAAACTAAAATGTAGTGCATTTTATTTTAGTTTCTTTCGTTTTTTGTACTGAGCAGTTTCGTTTCTCTTGAGTCATACGAAAACTAAATTATCCCAAAATTCGGACTAAATCGTTTTAGTACTAAAACTAATGCACATGTCTAGTTTGAATATGATCACATACCATGAACACAAGCTAATGTCACACTCATCATGTTTTGCAGCACAAGAGGCGATGAACAAATGGCGCACAGTACGCGACAACTACACGCGGGTGCAGAGGAAGCAAGCCATGGCTGCGCGCTCTGGAGCTGGTTCCAAAAAGGTCCGTGGATACATCTATACAGAGCAACTGTCGTTCCTCCGAAGGACCCAGGAGCCGCGCAGTAGCGTCAGCAGCATCGACCAGCCATCGACCTCCGGCTCACAGGTCCAACACATGGTGCCAGGAGGTTCTGCCAGCTGCCAGGAGGAGGTGAACCGGGGTGGTGCAGAGTCGCAACTGGAGGAGGATGTGGAGACAGGACAGGTGGCAGGTACCGCAACAACGGTCAGCACCAGACCTGCACAGAAGAGAAGGGCACCAGCTACAGACCTGGAGCAGGCCATGGTTACCTTCATGGAGGCTCAAACCAACCATCCACACCAACGCTGCATGCTTGCGGACTCCGTGGACATGTCATTCTTTAATTCCTGTATGATCCTCCTCAACAAGATGAGCGAGGCTGAGAAGGTGGAGTACCGGCGCAGATCTCTGGCAATATTTGACGACATCCTTTCCCGTCCCCATCACGCAGCCGGTTACAATGCTGTGCCACAATCCACCAATGCCAGTGGATCTTCCCTCCCCAGTGAGGTGCTGTCCACCCACCCAGCCATGCCCCCTGGAGCCAGGCCACACACAGAGTCGGAGTCCTGCTCTAGCCACACCACCGGCCCTCATGACCCAGATGCTCGGCGGTATCATGATCTGTGATACATGTCATGAATATGTTTTATTTTTGTTTGTCATGTGTTATTTGGTTTGCTGTTTAATATATCCTGACCTTCAGTTAACAAGTTATAATATATGTCAAGAATATATTACTGTTATTTTATTTCATGTTTCATATTATATTATTTTGGTTTACATTGTTGTCGGAGTCATTTATGATTATGTACGTGTGGTGTGATGCCTGTGTGTGTGTGTGTGTATGCATGTGACAGTGGGCATGTGACTACAGACATGATGCACTCATGTCAGGTGACTGGCAGCGATGTCATGTATGCAGGTGTTTGACAGTACGTACCGCAAAGTGATGACCAGCATATCCTCCGGTGGTATGGCCGCCCTCATGTTGGTGTCCCTCTTGGTCAGTGGCTCGCGTACCCGCGACAACAGTTCATCAAAGGAGGGGATGGACATCCGCATGTAGTTGAAAAACTTCACGGGGTCCCTCTCTCGCAGTGGCCTGTACAGCGTCACAAAGTGTCCATGCGTGGGTCTGGCAACGTTAATTTGATGAACCCAGGTTCGCCGCTTTCTCTTCCTCCTAAGCTACAGGTACCCCATTGCAGCAAACACAAAGACGTGTACAGGATCCATCTTTGAAAAATGCCACCATCCTCAAAATGGCTTTTTATAACCCTACCCCTTATTTTTTCATTCATCAATTAATTTGATTCATCGGTTTTTTCTCTTTTTTTTACAGCTCCGTCATGAAATACGTCCAGAATTGCGCATCGTCTGACCGCTTTCGCGTATTCCGTGAAAAAATGCGTTCGCACGCACCAACGTACGTTTTGACGCTGGACGTCAGAAATGAGTTCGTCTGACCCTGGCCTAAAACCTGTTGAATGAAACCACCGAAAATCTGGGCATTTCGACAACTTTTCGCTGCTGTTCGGCGTTCTCTGTATAGATTAACCATTACTTCTCTGTGGGGAATATCACTGCCGCCTTATTGCACCGTATTTCGCTGGCAATACGCCAAAATTTCAGCTTTCTGAATAGCCACGAAATTGCTCCGTATGGGGAAATTCACAGTTTGGTGCAATTCAGTAGCCAATTCGCCTCTCTTTGAATAACCCCTTATGAAAATAAATGCGTAGGAAAATT
Source organism: Leptobrachium leishanense (assembly GCA_009667805.1). Lineage (NCBI taxonomy): Eukaryota > Metazoa > Chordata > Amphibia > Anura > Megophryidae > Leptobrachium > Leptobrachium leishanense. Next base: position 74,705,509 of record CM019072.1, on the reverse strand, counting down.
ACTGTGCGCCTCTTAGGCTGGGGTCAGACGAACGCAGTGCGAACGTGCGTTGAGCCACATTTTATTACGGCCGTAGTAGCAGCAAATGACGTCCAATGACAGCCAATATACGAAGTACGGCTGCACGAAAGTGGCAAACAAATGCATTTTTTCGAGAACGTGATACCGCTAGTACTGATGCGCAGAGTGCGCTGCGTCCGCTTGCGGCATGTGTGCGTGATTGGGAGACGTCAGACGCTGCTAATGTCCGGCCAACATAACGTCCAGACGCAAAAAGTGTTTTATTGATGATCTGTACAAAATCACGGACGAGAATGCGCATCGTATGACCGCTATCGCGTATTCCGTGAAAAAAGACGTCCATTCGTTCGAACGCACTTTTTCACGGACGACGCGAAAAATGCGTTTAGTCTGACCCTAGCCTTAGAGCTTTGTGATGGTGTAATTTGTAGTGGAGTGCTATCCCCTTGTTTTATTGTTACAGCACATCTGACCATACAGATAAAATGTTTTATCTTAGAATTATTATTTTTTTTTTATCAGGGTTATTCAGAGAGAGGTGAAAAGCAGGAGAATGACTGGAGAATGGAAAATTCTAGGCCAAAAGAGCCAAACCAGAAAAATTCTCCCATTAATCTCACTTTCCAAATCGGCTATTCTGACCTAAAATTTTCCGCTCTCCTGTCACTCTCCTGCTTTTCACCGTTCTCTGAATAACCCTGTATGTTTCATCACCTGGCTGTGTAATAATGTGATATTTTGGGGTTTTCCACTTTCTTTTCATTTTTATTTTGGTAAATAGCTTGTCTTGGTTTCATCCTGTCGCTGTTTATTAAATGGACCCCAAAGTCTATTGGCATAATCCCAGATGGGAATGAGAACAGTGAGGACAGAGAAAGTCACATGATTCACAAACAAGTAAATAGAAGTTGCGTGCACTAAGGCTGGGGTCAGACCAGCGCACTTTAAGGCTAGGGTCAGACGAACGCATTTATCGCGTCGTCCGCGGAAAAGTGCGGTCGAACGAACAGACGTATTTTTTCACGAAATACGCGTTAGCGGTCATATGATGCGCATATTCGTCCGTGATTTTGTACGGATCATCAATAAAACACTTTTTGTGTCTGGACGTTATGTTAGCCGGACATTAGCAGCGTCTGACGTCTCCCAATCACACACACACACCGCTATGCGGACGCAGCGCACTCTGTACGTCAGTAGTAGCGGTTTGACGTTCTCGAAAAAATGCGTTCGTTTGCCACTTGCGTTGCACGGACGAACTTTCGTGCGGCCGTTCGTCGTGTGTTCCCCCGGCATTGGACGTCATTTGCTGCTAGCACGGCCGTGATTTAGTGCGGCTAAACGCACGTTAAAACTGCGTTCGTCTGACCCTAGCCTTAACGTGCGTTCTGGCGCACTTAATTACGGCCGCACTAGCAACAAATGACGGGCAATGACGGCCAATATACGAAGTACGGTCGCACGAAAGTCCGGCCGCGCAACGCAAGTGGAAAATGAACGCATTTTTTCGAGAACGCAGAACCGCTAGTACTGATGTACAGAGTGCGCTGCGTCCGCTAGCGGTGTGTGTGTGTGATTTGGAGAGGTCAGACCCTGCTCGTGTCCGGCCAACATAACGTCCAGACACCCAAAGTTTCCTGGTTTGGATCTGTAAAAAATCACGCACGAAAATGCGCATCGTATGACCGTTTTCGCGAATTCCATGAAAAAATACGTCAATGCGTTCGGACGCACTTTTTTACGTTCGGGTGTAAAAATGCTTTTGTTTGACCCTAGCCTTAATTATCATAACTGAAGACTGTTTTAACATTTTCAGGATTAAAATGTTTCGCCGGCTCACTCGTCATACCATTTAACTCTTTCATTAACGTTTTAATTCCTGTATTCATTGCAATGTTTTTATTTTTTTCTGCCTTTCCAAAAGTGATTTTCAGTCACGCAGGGTTATTCAGAGAGCGGTGAAAACCAGGTGAATGACGGGAGAATTGAAAATTCTAGGTCAAAATAGCCAAACCAGAAATATTCTCCCATTTATCTCACTTTCCAAATCAGCTATTTGGTCTAGATTGTTCATTCTCCTGGTTTTCACCTTTCTCTGAATAACCCTGATAGGCAATGTGAGCCTCCTCTTGCAGAGCCATCCATTGAGCAACTGGCTACACCACGGTAAGACCTCGCTCTACAAAAGGTTTATACAGCGTTATTCAGAGAGAGGTGAAAAGCAGGAGAATGACTGGAGAATGCAAAATTCTAGGTCAAAATAGCCAAACCAGAAAAATTCTCCCTTTCATCTCACTTTCCAAATCGGCTATTTTGACCTAGAATTTTCCATTCTCCAGTCATTCTCCTGCTTTTCACCTCTCTCTGAATAACCCTGATAGTGTTTATTCACAGAGAAGTAAACGTTGCTAAAATGAAGGCGGAGGGTCCTGAGGACAGGTTTGGGAAACACTGCATTAAAGTATATGGTCTTGACAGGGTTATTCAAAGAGATCCGAATGGCTGGAGAAAGGTAACCGAACGCTGAAAATCAGCGTACGGTTACCTTTCGTGGCCATTCGGCTATCCAGAGAGCAGGCAATACGCCAAATCCTGACGAATTGCCTGCACATACAGTGCCTGTTCGAGGGCAGTGAATCCCCCATAGAGAAGCAATGCTTCGTCTATTCAGAGAACACAAACCAGCAGCGAAAGGTTCCCGAAATGCTCTGCCATTCGGTGGTTTCATTCGGCAGGTTTATTCAGGTGAATCCCATAGACTTCAATGTCAAAAATATTCCTGGTTTAATTCAATATCTAATAAACCAAATAAACCAAATAATAAACCTTTTAGGCTGGGGTCAGACCAGTGCACTTTTAACGTGCGTTCTGGCGCACTTAATTATGGCCGCACTAGCAGCAAATGACGGCCAATATACGAAGTACGGTCGCACGAAAGTCCGGCTGCGCAACACAAGTGGCAAACGAACGCATTTTGTCGAACGTCAAACCGCTAGTACGGTCGTACAGAGTGCGCTGCGTCCGCTAGCGGCGTGTGTGCGTGATTTGGAGATGTCAGACGCTGCTAATGTCCGGCCAACATAACGTCCAGATGCAAAAAGTGTTTTATTGATGATCCGTACAAAATCACGAACGCAAATGCGCATCATATGACCGCTATCGCGTACTCCGTGAAAAAATGCGTCCATTCGTTCGAACGCACTTTTTCACAGACAACGCGAAAATGCGTTCGTCTGACCCTAGCCTTAGTTATAGATTTTTTTTGATATTTTAAGCATTTTTCTGGATTTTTTTTTTCTTCTAAAGTTCTATTTATTTTTTTTAACTTATTTTTTCTGTAACAGCCCTTTTTATTATCATTCATTGGATCATATGTAAATTTCAGACATTTTCGCTCAGTAGTTTCTTTGCAAACAGCGTTTCACTTTTCAATCATTCAAGCAAACTGTTTTGCTAATTTATTCACTGCCTTCGTCTGCGGTGTCGGCTTTTTCCGGCGGCTGCGCTGCGTGTGATCGGTTCCTGCTCGGGTTTTTCCCGCAGCTTCGGTGGGTTAATACAGATGTTTTTGCGGGTTTCGGCGTGCATTCGCCCGGTTTTTGCGGTGACTTTTCGTCGGGTTTGCGGCAGCTTTTCCCTGCGCTTCGACGGCCCTGTGGTGCTTGCTGAATACACCGCAGGGTCGCCGAAATGGGATCCCCGAATTGAAGAGCACGAAAAGTCACCGAACATGCGGTGACTTTTCGATTCTCTTTGAATAACCCTGTAAATCTCTCATGATCTTTGTCCCAACGAAGGACCATTTATTGCTCACTGCAATTCGATGTTCTCCTGCTCTATATACGATAGACCCTACCATGTGACTAATCCATAGCCAGTACCCAGAATGGTCGGCTATATTATGATTCATTTCATTGAAATCTCCTTACAGGTGTCTACCTATTGCAGGTTTGGAAATTATGTGACATCCTGTAATTATGATCAATTTGTCCACCTGCTGACTAGCGGCTCCTTTCATTAAATTATATCTGATTTTTAACATTTTTGGTTCGGTGTTTCTTTATTTTTTTTTGCCGATCGGCAAATAAAAGTTCATACTTCACCAGTGACTTTCCTTTTGTGTTTTTATCTCCATTGTGAAGCTTCTGAGTAAACCACGCCAAGTTTTTATATTTTTACTCCACGTGATACTTTCTTAGAATGAATTCATTCTTATGATATCTGAATCTGATGCTTTTTCTGCCTCCTAGTTCAGAAAATCACGTAATTGGTGGTTCCATCACAAGGCTGAATCCTGAACCCTGAACCCTGAATAACTGCATTAACCTCCAGTTATTTTATGAGCCTAGTGAGTTCAGATGCTTTTTTTAATTCCATTATTTTGCCTTAATTGTAGGCATGCTAGCCTAGCAGAGACTTAGGCTGGGTTCACACCTCAGCGTTTTACAGCACGTGCCTGCGCGCTGTAAAACGCCGAGACACGGAAACCCCATGATTTCGTATGTGACCCATTCACACCTGGGTGTTTTACAGCGTGCAGGAACGCACTGTAAGGCTGGGGTCAGACCAGCGCAGTTTTAACGTGCGTTCTGGCGCACTTAATCACGGCCACACTAGCAGCAAATGACAGGCAATGACGGTCAATATACGAAGTACGGTCGCACGAAAGTCCGACCGCGCAACGCAAGTGGAAAACGAACGCATTTTTTCGAGAACGCCGAACCGCTAGTACGGACGTACAGAGTGCGCAGCTGCGGCATAGCGGCGTGTTTGCGTGATTAGGAGATGTCAGACACTGCTAATGTCCAGCCTACATAACGTCCAGACACAAAAAGAGTTTTATTGACGATCCGAAAAAAATCACGCACGAAAAATGTGCATCGTATGACCGTTTTCGCGAATTCCGTGGAAAAATACGTCAATTCGTTCAGACGCACTTTTTTACGTTCGCATGTAAAAATGCTTTCGTTTGACCCTAGCCTTAAACGTCCTACGCCGTCGAACGGAAACTTCTTTGGGGATGTATTTGCAGCACATTCACTCTGCAGTCTATGGCCATGAACGCGCTGCAGTGCGCGTTTGCGCCTTTTTTACATTTGCGCGTAAAAAAAAACGTGCGGATTGCGCGCGTAAAAAAACACGCAGGTAGGAACCCAGCCTTATGGATTGACAACTTCTTTGCACACAAATTGGTCATTTTTGAGTATATTCCTTCGGTATATTTTGAGCTCTATAATCAGCTCTTGCTATTAAAATGCACGGTGTGTGTAGTTTCCAAATAATCGTCATCAGTGAACACTGCTTGATGTTAGGTGAGAAAATACCTTTTTAGTTTGTCTTGGCTGAAATTCTAAATTTTTAAGGGCTCGCGGCTATCGCCCGGTAATTATCTGAAAACGGAGTTTTATTTATATAGCTAATGGAATAAATCAAAGTAGAGGGTAGATAATGTGAGTGGTATCACCTACTGCACATGCCAGGGCTGGACTTCATCCAGAGACAGACCCACTCCGATTATACACACACGTACATAAACCATAAGTAATAACTTTCCACTGTAATTATAAACCGCTTGTTTTTCGACTTTGTCTGTTCAAAGGGGTCAAAACTCACTGGGACGTGTGTGTGTGTCCCTTGCCTGCGGTGACGTGGGGAACCCCCAGGACATCCCGCATGTCACAACACTTACTGGCATCCTCAGGGGAGATCTGTGGTGGTGGTGGGGGGGGGGTACTGGGCTGGTCAGACCACATTTTTGGGACCTCCAGTGATGTCAGTGAGCATAGTCATGATGATATTGGAAAGGGGACCCCCCTCCCCAGCAGGAGATGCAGGGGACCCCCTCTATTTCTGCAACCATAGCAGCTAGAGGGAACGGCATTGTCCATTCGTCACATATAAAATGAGTAATACTATTGCTCAACTTCTCATTTCCCACTCTGAGGGAAGTTTTTTATTCGTGCATGTGTATATATATATATATATATATATATATATATCCACATTTATTTTGTATTCTTTTAACTAAAAATCATACTGTTGGGTTGTGTTTTTTTTTTTTGTTATAGCATTCTGACAGGACATGACGTATACATATAGAGGGTTATTCAGAGAAAGGTGAATGACTGGAGAAGTGAAAATTCTGGGACAAAAATAGTCAAACCAGAAAAATCCTCCCATTTATCTCCCTTTCCTAATCGGCTATTTGGTCTAGATTGTTCTCTTTTCCTGCCTGTTCTCTGGATTTTCACCTTTCTCGGAGGCTGGTGTCAGACGAGCGTAGTGTTCACGTCCGTGATGGCGCCTAAAAGTACGTACGTGATAGCATGAAAGAAAGCCCAACGGAGCCCGACATACGAAGTACGTCCGCACTGAACTGCGGACGCACAACGGCTGCGGCCCACGGACGCAAGGCAGGCAAGAACATACAAGCCCTAGAACGGCCGCACAAAGTGCGCTGCGTCCGCAACGTCCGCATAGCTTTGTGTGTGAGTGATGGAATGTAGTCAGACGGACTGCATTTATACGTCCAGCGTTTTTCACGGACAAAATGGTTTTGCATTAATTTATTTTCCCTGCTACATCCGTCAAAATATACGTCAGTGACAAAACGGACTGTGTGGCCACTACTGCGTACGTCCGTCCGTACTTCATGGACGTACAGCATGTAGAAATCACGCTCGTCTGACCCTAGCCTGAATAACCCTGTTTAATATATAAAACGTCTGGGTCCTACAATAAAAAATGATTTCAAATGGTGTTTAAGGCTAGGGTCAGACGAAAGCATTTTTCCCTGCGAACGTGAAAAAGTGCGTCCGAACGCATTGACGTATTTTTTTACGGAATGCGCAAAAACGGTCAGACGACGCGCATTTTCGGGCGTGATTTTGTACGGATCGTCAATAAAACTCTTTTTGCGTCTGGACGTTATGTAGGCTGGACATTAGCAGTGTCTGACATCTCCTAATCACACAAACACGCCGCTATGCCGCAGCTGCGCACTCAGTACGTCAGTACTAGCGGTTCAGCGTTCTCAGAAAAATGCGTTCAAATTCCACTTGCGTTGCACGGCCGGACTTTTGTGCGGCCATACATCGTATATTGGCCGTCATTGCCCGTCATCTGCTGCTAGTGCGGCTGTAATTATGTGCGCCAGAACGCACGTTAAAAGTGCGCTGGTCTGACCCCAGCCTAAAAATTAGCTCATCACACCGGAGTGAAATGGCTCAGCAGTCAAAGGATTAAAATGGCAACCTGTTACTGTATTAGAAGAAAATGCACCATTTTGGCTAGGGTCAAACGAAAGCATTTTTACACGCGAACGTAAAAAAGTGCGTCCGAACGAAGTGACGTATTTTTTCACGGAGTGCGCGAAAACGGTCATACGATGCGCATTTTCGGGCGTGATTTTTTACGGATCTGCAATTAAACGCGTAATCTAATTTACCAAATCAATAGGTGAATCAAAAATTAAGGTGAAGGGGTATATAAAGCCATTTCGTGGATGGTGGCGTTTCACCAAGATGGATGCACTGCAAGTGTTTGTGTTTGCTGCAATGGGCTACCTGATCCGAAAACGTCAGATCCGAAACGTTGTCCGAGCCGACCCGAAATATTTACCGAATTTTCGAATGGACTTGAAATGAGTCAAATCGAAATTTATTGCTTTGAAACGAGGAGAACAGACGTTCCGAAGAAACGAGAATGTCCGAACTTACGAAAATTCGATACAGAAAACGAGCTAAGTGACACGAAAATACGAAACATGGTCGAAATTCCGAGAAAAAAGTACACGGCAAACGAGTCGAGCCGAACCGAATCGAAACAGCGATAGGTAGAAACGAGCCGAATCGAAATGTTTACAAATCCGAAACATCGAACATAATCGACCCGAAAAAAATAAAAGGTGCACAAGCCTAGCAGACATGTGCTCGGTGTGCAGAGTCCCTATTGTCGGTCTGTAGTGACATGTACGCAAGCACATTCATACCCATCCACACGCAGGCATCACATTCCAAGACACGTCCAAAAAAACCTCTGACACTGACAAGAATGTATGTAAATAGAAATATATTGTAATAAACATGAAAATAAATGAATTACATATTTGTAACATATGTACAAAAGAAAATAACATGAAGGACAAAACATAACAGTGACAACAGGAACAGCATGTCAACCAAAAACATACAAGACACCTCACAAATCCTCGTACAGAGGAGCATCTGGCTCATGAGGACCATGTGTGGATCCGCGGCGGTACCCAGACTCTGGGGGAGGCCCAGCAACATGGGACATGGGTGGGTGGGTGGGTGGGTGGCGCCTGGCTGTGGCTGGCATAACCAGTGGCCTGATGGCGTTGTGGCACCGCACCATAGTAGACCGCAGCCTGTTCTGGACGGGACAGGATCTCATGGATGAGGTCCAGGGATCTGCGGCGGTACTCCACCTTCTGCGCCGGGGTCATCTGGTCCAGCAGGGATTGACAGGAATGGACAAAGGACATGTCCTCACTGTCAGTGATGGTGCAGCGTGGAGGTTGTGGATTGTGCGACCCCATGAACCTGACCATGGCCTGCTCGAAGTCGCTAGGCGGTCCCCTCCTCCTGTTGTGAGCCGGTCTGGTGCTGTCTCTCGGTGCTGCAGCTGGCACCGGTCCGGTCTCCACCTCCCCCTCCACCTGCGAGTCCGTGCCACCCTGGTCAACCTCCTCCTGCCAGCTGGCAGAACCCCCTGCCGGCAGGTGTTGCTCCTGTGACCCAGAGGTGGATGGCTGGTCAATGCTGCTCGCAGTTGGCCTTGGCTCCTGGGTCCTCCTGAGGAACGACAATTGTTCTGCGTAAAGATAGCTGTGCACCTTCCTCCGTGCCCCAGCTCCAGAGCGCGCAGCTGCCGCTTCCTTCTTCAGGACCCGGGTGTAGTTGTCCCTGATAGTGCGCCACTTGTTGCTAATTTCATGTGCTGCAAAACATAATGAGAGTGACATTAGGTTCGGTTCACATGATGTGATCATAACACAGATTTAATTCATATTTCCCAGGTATCTTGCTAGTGGATGCAGTTTGAAGGATCTGCATTACAACTTCCGCATTGGCAGATCAACAGCTGGTGAGATCGTCCGCAAGGTGTGACAAACAATATGGGAAACCATGAAGAAGCAATGTTTACCAACACCCACGGACGAGGCATGGGTAGCAATTGCAGCAGGATTTTGGAGAGAGGGAACTTCCCCAACTGCCTTGGAGCCGTGGATGGCAAACATGTCCGCATAGTGAAGCCACTGCACAGTGGCTCACTGTATCAAAATTATAAACATTTCTTTTCCATTGGCCTACTGGCGGTGGCAGATGCCAACTATAATTTTGTGTATGTGGATGTCGGTTCATACGGCAAAGACTCTGACTCCACACTGTTCAGGAACTCCACACTGTGGAATGAGCTCGAGAGTGGGACCCTGCACATACCCAGACCCGCACCATTGCCTGGCAGTGACGTGACAGTCCCCTATTGTCACGGTGGCCCCCGCGCCCCCCCGGCGCCTGGCAGCAGCTTCCTCGCTGCTCGCTGGCCAGGCGCCGAGTGATATTGCGGACGCTTCCGCACACGTGAGATGCCGGGGGGCGGGGCCTGGCGGCGAGACGCGGACCCGCCGGGTTTAAAGCCCAGACTCACAGAGACGCCGGTGCCCTGACGTGGTAGTTACTTCCCGCAGAGCTCTTGAATATATTTTGGCTATTATCGATTCTGTGTATGACCCTTGGCAAACTACGATTCTGTGTATGACCCTTGGCATTGGCAAACTACGATTCTGTGTATGACCCTTGGCATTGGCAAACTACGATTCTGTGTATGACCCCTGGCATTGGCAAACTAACGATTCTGTGTATGACCCCTGGCATTGGCAAACTAACGATTCTGTGTATGACCCCTGGCATTGGCGAACGAACCACTCTGTGTATGATCCTTGGTATTGGCGAACGAACCACTCTGTGTATGATCCTTGGCATTGGCGAACGAACCACTCTGTGTATGACCCTTGGCATTGGCGAACGAACCATTCTGTGCGTAACCCCTGGTATTGGCGTTAACTCTTCTAATTCTGGTATTGAGGTCAGTCTGTGTGGCACCCTAAGCACACATCAGACTACCCCTTGTGTTGTTAGGGTCTTGGGAAGAGCTAATTGTTCTAAGGTCTTGTGTATCATCCTATGTCTGTCTAGTCGTGCCGACCACTCTAAGGATCGGAAGGGTAGAGAGAGTCCTGCGTATAGGGACCACCACTCTAGTATCAGGGGGATCCGTGACATTACGTCAGGGCCAATGGATCCCGCAGACCTCTCTAATCAGTTGACTCGTATTGCAGCCAGACAAGAAGAGCAGGACCATAGGATGGACCAGATTGCTCTTGCCCTGCAGACCCTGTTAAACCGATCTAGTTCTGGGACTGCAAGTCCTCCAGACCCAGTAGTGCCTAGGATCAGTCCGGCCTCTCCTGAGGGATGCAGGCTCAGTATGAAAGCACCCGTACGCTATGATGGGACACCAAACTTGTGCCGGGGCTTTCTGACCCAACTGGAGATATTGTTCGAGAACAACCCAGGCTCATGTATGTCAGATAAAGCTAAGGTGGGCTATCTAATTAGTCATTTAACGGAGAAGGCTTTATTGTGGGCTACTCCCTTGTGGGAGAACAAAAAACCCATCATATACGATTATGAGGGTTTTACTTCAGAGCTTAAACGCACCTTTGACCCCTCTAGAAGGGCTACCAATGCAGGGAGGTCATTATTTCATATTAAACAAGGTAATAGGAGGGTTGCGGAATACGCAATAGAATTTAAGACCTTGACTTCAGAGGTCCTCTGGCCGAACGATGTCCTAACCTTGGCCTTTACTGAAGGGCTGAACGACGCGTTTATGTTCGAGTTGGCTCCTCTAAGATTGCCAGAGACTCTTGATCATTTGATCGACTTCTGTATCGCGCTATGGATGATCAAATTAGGGAAAGGAGACACCCCAGGGATAGACCTAGAAGGCTCTTGCCTCCTTTACCCTTATCATCCAGAACTACCGTTACTTCCGGTAACCAGGAAAACGTTAAATCAGATCTACCTGTTGTTGAGCCTATGCAGATAGGAAAGACTGGTATATCGGAGGCAGAGAGAGCTCACAGAAGGGAGAAGGGACTCTGCTTCTATTGCGCCGGGGCAGACCACTTCCGCCTTCAATGTCCTCAGAGACCTAGGGGGAGCAGGGGTGAGAGTGGCCGAGCAAGCCAGAGACCAGCCAATACCCAGGTTATAGGATCTCTTTATGCCTCTTTCGTAAACAACGAAAAAAAAAAGTCCAGGATCCTGGTACCAATATCATTGACCTGGGACAAGGTTCACATTAAGACTGAGGCCTTCTTAGATTCTGGGGCCTCAGGCAATTTTATGGATAAACAGTTTGCTGCTAAATGTCTCATACCTCTGGTCCTCAAGGACAGACCTCTTATGGTGGAAGCTATAGATGGTAACCCTCTATCCTGCCCCCATATCACCCACGACACTGTTTCTGTATGTATGAAAACAGGAGTATTGCACCACGAATACATATGTTTCCAAATCATTGAGTCCCCTTCTTGTCCTGTCGTGCTTGGGTTTCCGTGGTTGGCAGAACACAACCCGGTTATTGATTGGGTCCAAAGAGACATAAAATACTGGAGTCCTCGTTGTCAATCGCACTGTCTGGGCAGGGTCAACGTAATCGCTAGCCTCAACGTTGCCACAGCCCCTCCCTTGTCTACAGAGGTGCCTGAACAATATTTGGGATTGAAAGAGGTCTTCTCTAAGTCCAGGACTGAGGTCCTACCGCCGCACCGCCCGTACGACTGTGCTATAAATTTACTCCCTGGTACTATGCCTCCTAGGGGACATGTATACCCCTTGTCCCAAAAAGAAAATGACGTTATGGAGGAGTACATAAGGGAGAACCTGGAACGAGGTTTCATCAGACGGTCCTCTTCTCCAGCAGGGGCAGGTTTCTTTTTTGTATCGAAAAAAGAGGGAGACCTGCGGCCTTGTATAGATTATAGAGGTTTGAACAGGATTACCATAAGGAACGCCTATCCCATACCACTTATCACAGAACTGTTCGATCGCCTAAAGGGGGCAATATTTATACCAAACTTGATTTACGCGGGGCTTACAACCTCGTAAGGGTTAAAGAGGGACACGAATGGAAAACGGCTTTTAATACTAGAAGTGGGCATTATGAGTACCTGGTGATGCCTTTTGGCCTATGCAATGCGCCGGCTGTTTTTCAAGACCTCATTAATGATACCTTACGAGAATTCCTGCAAGTATTTGTCATAGTATATCTTGATGACATCCTGATATACTCGCCGATATCATAACCCATCATGTCCACGTGAAAATAGTACTGAAAAAATTGTTGGAGGCTGGATTGTATTGTAAATTAGAGAAATGTTTATTTGACATAAGGACAGTACATTTCCTTGGCTACATAATAACACCGGAGGGGTTCCAGATGGACCCTAAGAAACTTACAGCAATCCTAGACTGGCCTCTACCCCAAGGACTTAAAGCCATCCAAAGGTTTCTAGGATTCACAAATTATTATAGGAGGTTCATTAAAGAGTTTTCGGTTTTGGTATCTCCCCTCACGGCCATGACTAGGAAAGGGGTGGGTAATCAGAAATGGACACCCCAAGCCAGTCAAGCCTTTGAAGCACTCAAACAAGCGTTTACTACGGCCCCGGTACTCAGACATCCGGATCCGGCTCTGCCGTTCCAAGTGGAAGTTGATGCCTCCGAGATAGGTCTTGGTGCAGTCTTGTCCCAGAGGGAGGCACCCGACAAACCATTGCATCCATGCGGCTTCTATTCCCGGAAACTCTCCCCGGCAGAGAGGAACTATGACATAGGAAACAGAGAGTTGTTAGCAGTCATATCAGCCTTGGCAGAATGGAGATACCTACTGGAAGGGTCTAGTGACCCCATCCTTATCATAACCGATCATAAAAATCTCACATACATTGGAGATGCTAAACGGTTAAATTCCCGACAAGCAAGATGGTCGTTGTTTCTTTCAAGCTTTAATTACGTACTGACCTATAGACCTGGGTCCAGAAATGTTAAGGCAGATGCTTTATCTAGACAACATGAGTCCTACGAATTTAACGTCCAAGATCAGCATCCCATTGTACCCCAAGAAAGGATTATAGCCTCTACCACAATCAATGTCTCGTCTCCCTTGTTGCAAAGGTTACAAACCGTGCAGGGCACGGCTCCTGAAGGGAAGCCTCCGCGAAACTCTTTGTACCTGAATGTGAAAGAGAAGAAATATTAAACCTTTACCATGATAATAAAACGTCCGGGCATATGGGAATCACCAAAACGGTGTCCAGTATTAATAAAATCTTTTGGTGGCCCACGTTGCGCCGAGATGTTAAGGATTACATAGCTGTGTGCGAGGTTTGCGCAAGACAAAAAAATCCCAAGACAGCACCCATTGGTTTGCTCCAACCTCTGCCTATCCCAGAACGACCATGGTCGCACCTAGCTATGGACTTCATAGTGGAGTTACCCGATTCTAGAGGGAACACAGTTATACTTACGATCATCGATCGGTTCTCCAAGATGGGTCACTATGTTCCTCTTCGTAAGCTACCGTCGGCAGCCGAACTGGTGCCCATATTCATTAACCACGTGGTCCGCATACATGGTATTCCTCTTGGGATTGTCTCCGATAGGGGTACCCAATTCGTCTCCAGGTTTTGGAAAGGGTTTTGTAAGAATGTGGGGATAGACTTGTCTTTCTCTTCGGCCTATCACCCCCAGACCAACGGAGCAGCAGAACGTGCAAATCAGAATGTAGAAAAGTATCTCAGGTGCTTTATCTCAGAACAGCAAGATAACTGGTCAGACCTGCTACCATGGGCTGAGTATGCTTTGAACAGCGCGGTGAGCGAATCCACAGGACATTCCCCTTTCTTCACCGTTTATGGTTTCGACCCTCCTATGTTACCGACTACATTTTCGGATACCACGATACCTGCTTTGGATGACCATTTGGCGTCCTTGAAGGACACCTGGGGGAAAGTCAAGGAGGCACTCAAGAAAAGTAGTGCCATCCAGAAAATCAAGGCTGACAGACACAGGAGGCAGGCCCCCGTATATCAGGTTGGGGACAGGGTATGGCTTTCCTCGCGGAATATTAAGCTCCTAGTGCCTTCCATGAAGTTGGCACCTAGATTCATAGGCCCTTACAAGGTTTTACGACGACTCAACCCCGTCTCCTATGCTTTGGCATTACCTCCCCATATCCGGATACACAACGTGTTCCACGTGAGCCTCTTAAAACCTCTCTTATGTAATCGGTACACCAGGGCCCATATCCCACCTCCTCCTATCTCAGTGGAGGGTGAGGAAGAGTTTGAAGTCCGGGCCATTTTGGACGCCAGGGTCTCAAGGGGCACTTTGCAGTATCTGGTCGACTGGGTGGGCTACGGGCCGGAGGATCGTTCTTGGCTCCCGGCTGCTGAGGTCCATGCGCCTCGGTTGGTGAAGGCCTTCTACGTGGCTCATCCCCGCGCTCCTGGGGGTCGTCCAGTGGCCGCCCGTAGAGGGGGGGTTCTGTCACGGTGGCCCCCGCGCCCCCCGGCGCCTGGCAGCAGCTTCCTCGCTGCTCGCTGGCCAGGCGCCGAGTGATATTGCGGACGCTTCCGCACACGTGAGATGCCGGGGGGCGGGGCCTGGCGGCGAGACGCGGACCCGCCGGGTTTAAAGCCCAGACTCAGAGACGCCGGTGCCCTGACGTGGTAGTTACTTCCCGCAGAGCTCTTGAATATATTTTGGCTATTATCGATTCTGTGTATGACCCTTGGCATTGGCAAACTACGATTCTGTGTATGACCCTTGGCATTGGCAAACTACGATTCTGTGTATGACCCTTGGCATTGGCAAACTACGATTCTGTGTATGACCCCTGGCATTGGCAAACTAACGATTCTGTGTATGACCCCTGGCATTGGCAAACTAACGATTCTGTGTATGACCCCTGGCATTGGCGAACGAACCACTCTGTGTATGATCCTTGGTATTGGCGAACGAACCACTCTGTGTATGATCCTTGGCATTGGCGAACGAACCACTCTGTGTATGACCCTTGGCATTGGCGAACGAACCATTCTGTGCGTAACCCCTGGTATTGGCGTTAACTCTTCTAATTCTGGTATTGAGGTCAGTCTGTGTGGCACCCTAAGCACACATCAGACTACCCCTTGTGTTGTTAGGGTCTTGGGAAGAGCTAATTGTTCTAAGGTCTTGTGTATCATCCTATGTCTGTCTAGTCGTGCCGACCACTCTAAGGATCGGAAGGGTAGAGAGAGTCCTGCGTATAGGGACCACCACTCTAGTATCAGGGGGATCCGTGACACCTATGCCTTCGTGGGTGACGAAGCATTCGGCCTATCTACACATCTCCTACGGCCCTACTCAGGGACACACCTGACTGTGAGGAAGCGGGTGTTTAATTACAGGCTGTCGCGGGCGAGACGGTATGTGGAGTGTAGCTTTGGCATACTGACCAACAAGTGGAGGATTTTTCATAGACCGCTTGATGTAAATGTGGACTTCTGTGTGGATATAGTGAAATGCTGTTGCATCCTACATAATTATGTTCGTGCGAGGGATGGTTTTAATTTCGCTGATACCCTCACAGTTACGGGTCTGGGTGAATATGCAAACCATGACATAATAGCTGTGAATAGACACAGCAACAGGTTTCGCGATGCTCTGGCTAATTATTTTACTAGCGATGCAGGGCAGGTGCCCTGGCAGCTGGGGAGCATTTAACATGTGACGGCACCTATGTTTGCCTTTACTTTTATTGTACATGTGATTATGAATTAAATAATAATGTACTCACTCTGTAGCTTCTGCTCTCTGTCAGACCACCATAGTCCTGGTACACCTCCCTCGAGACTGCAACCCATGCGCTGGCCTTTCTCAGTTTGTCCTTGTAGAGGTCACAAGCCGTGTCCCAAATCTCGGGATGCTCCGCCACTGCCGCTATCAGACGCTCCACATCAATATCCACACCAGCCATCTTCTGCAATTGCCAGGTACAACAACAGCCACCACAGGACACTTTTTTCGTCTGGACGTTATATAGGCCGCACATGTGCAGCGTCTGACGTCTCCTAATCACGCAAACATGCCGCTATGCCGCAGCTGCGCAATCTGTACGCCCGTACTAGCGGTTCGGCGTGCTCGAAAAAATGCGTTCGTTTTCCACTTGCGTTGCGCGGCCGGACTTTCGTGCGACCGTACTTCGTATATTGGCCGTCATTGCCCGTCATTTGCTGCTAGTGCGGCCGTGATTATGTGCGCCAGAACGCGCGTTTAAAGTGCGCTGGTCTGACCCCAGCCTTTACCCAAAACGTTTCCGTGCCCAACCTGTAAACAAAATGTCAAACTTTAGAAATGTTAAATTACAATTGTATTATAATTACCATAATTGGAATCCCAAATAATCTGTAATTTCTTTCTCATATATCATGGGAGACGGAGACCCCCAAAAAGAATCAATCACAAGACTGTGTTGGTCTTTCAGAGAAGTCTAGCCTTCCTTGTTAAACCAGATCTATTTGGCTATAAATTCTGTGAATTTTAATAATCAGTGTACAGATACATTACAACATCAAAGTTTAGCCACTCAGTTAACTTAATACCATATATGGTTCACAAGAAATCTTTTTCCTATCTTCCCGCTTCTGCGCACATTTTCCTGCACTGAACATAACAGGAAATCGGCCACAGCTCATATCCTATAGAACAAACAACTGTCTATAAAGAAATGGACACTAACAAAATGGAGGGAGGGAATTTCACAGCCCATTTTATAAGAACAGGCTTTTCAAGACAAAATATTTATTATATTTTACAGGAAATTAAAATCTAACAATTCTTTCCTTTGATCGCATATCACCTGTGATCACCTAAAAGATAAACCAAATTTAGGCAATTAAACTAATTATACCTGGGCTACAGTGTCCTTGCCTAAGACCTTTAGATCATTCTAGATGCTAAGAGGGGAAGAAAAAATTCTGGTATTTACTCTTAAAATACCTCAATACCTTTTATAATGTACAAAAGGGATTCCCCAAGGAGGCCCTTTATGAGCATAAAATACACATCTATCTAGATTCACTCTTCCAGCGAAACACACTTGTTCATTTATCTAATAATCAACATGAGTCAGATCTATATCTGTGTGTTTTCCTATGTTCAGCTTCACTCCACAGACCGCATACACACCTGCATTCACACACACTGAAGAAATACATTCTCATTTTCTCAAATCCAATCCTTTCTCTCACTTATCTAGGGGATTAAATAAAAAAAATAATATCTCATAATCTAAAACCGTAGTCCAAAGTGCGAGATCAAGGTTTGGTCTCTTTCAACATCCCAGTTTGAGACGCATAATCATTGAATGTCATCAGAGCTCCCACCATAGGGACTCCTGAACAAGCTGTCTCTTTGCGCTGGTTGCTTATTACCTGTGACCTTTTGGCTAGGGTCAGACTAGCGTACTTTAAACGTGCGTTCTGGCGCACTTAATTATGGCCGCACTAGCAGCAAATGACGGGCAATGACGGCCAATATACAAAGTACGGTCGCACAAAAGTCCGGCTGCGCAACGCAAGTGGCAAACCAACGCATTTTGTCGAGTACGTCAAACCGCTAGTACGGTCGTACAGAGTGCGCTGCGTCTGCTAACGGCGTGTGTGCGTGATTTGGAGATGTCAGACACTGCTAATGTCCGGCCAACATAACGTCCAGATGCAAAAAGTGTTTTATTGATGATCCGTACAAAATCACGAACGCAAATGCGCATCGTATGACCGCTATCGCGTACTCCGTGAAAAAATGCGTCCATTCGTTCGAACGCACTTTTTCACAGACAACGCGAAAATGCGTTAGTCTGACCCTAGCCTTTGAGCTTGACACAAAATGTCCATGATTCGTTCCATATGCAGTCATTGTGACTGTCAGGTTTCTTGATGATGTGATACGGTTTTAGCAACAATAAAGAAAAGAAAAGAAAAGAAAATATGGTATACCCCGCTAATCATATACATCCATTCATTCATTGTCACTCTCAAGTGCACGAAAACCAAAAATGTTAATTTACACAAAAGACACAGATAATAAATTTAAAAATTTCCCCGCAAAGAAAATTATACTACTTCTGACTCATTGTTAGAGAAAAATATATATACGCAACTTTGGCTCAAAAGGGATATAGCCGAAGTGCATACTCCACCCATTTAAAAATAATTAATTGATATCTTATCCATTCTTGTTTGGTGTTTTGAAACAAAACTGGTGTTTATAAAACATACCGATCTTAAATAAAATAAAAAAATAAAAATTTTTTTTTATAATTTTACCGAATTAAAACTTTCCATTTACCACCATATATGTCATGAAACGTATTTATGCAAATGCATTAAATTATATGTTCCTAAATACATTAATTAACTCTAATTTTAATTGGATTTGATCTCCAGTAATCCTAAATGTGTCAGGGAATTTGAACAATATTGATTGTAACCAAACAACAATAATAATAAAATATAAAAGAATAAAAGATACAGAATAATTATCACTTAGACAACACAATTATAATCCATCAGCATATAAAAAAATACATTATTTTCTTCTTTCTTTGTCTTCTGCCTTATTGGTTGAAAATAACTGTTTTGTAAAACTGACATGTCTTAAGTTTTTTATTTCCAAATCAAAGATCTTCTTTGATAAATTAGAATGTTTATTGCCTGGTGTCTGATAATTCCTTATTATCCGGTTAATGTAACATTGTAATGTGAAATTTATAATGTGTTTGAGTAATGTGTTCCTTCAATTCCAACATTGTCCAACACAGAGTCAGTCTATGCACGGGTTCAATAATGCATATTATGCAGGTGATCCATATGTGAAAAAGAATCATTTTAGTTACATTCCTAAAAAAATTCGGGATGAGAACAGAAAAACTCTGTATGATAATAAAACAAGAAATGAACAATGGATACACCCAAAAAAAGTTCATAGACAGAAACAGCATTACAATCAATTTGTCTCTGGGACTAATGCTATTCCTTTGAAAAATCGCTTTAGACCACTTGACAATGAGGAAGTTTTTTTCGAACCAAATCAAGAAAAAAACAAGGATTGGCCAATTGCCCCTAGAAAGAAAAGGGAGGATTTTTTATCGGCGGTTTCAACTTGGAAGAGACGAAGAGAAACCGATTCAGATTCGGCAACATCAGAGGATGCCGAGCTGGACAGAAAAAGGGAAAAGAGAAAAATGAAAAGACCGTTGAGATACTAGTAGAAACTGAACGAATTCCTTTTGACAACACCATCACTTTGAATCAGAAGGGGATTTTCAATCTATCCGAAAGGACACTCTCTCCTATGGAGATTGAAGTTCTCAGTAGGGGTTTGAAATTTGCCCCCACACGTAAACATGATGGGTTTAAAGCATTGATTGATGTCAAGAAATTTGTCCGCAATTTAACTTTAAAAAAGTTTTTTTGTAAGAATCCAATTGAAAACAGCAATCCGATTATCACTACATATGTACACACAGATTTGAAAACTAGATCAACCTTCTTTCCTCAGTTCTGCAAATCTAGCTCCATGGACATGTTTGAAAAACTAGTCATTTAAAGATTTAGAAAAAATTAATAACAAAAAGAATTCCGTCTATGGGAACAGGAATTACAACAATATGTCTAAAAAAGAAAGAGAGGCTTTGAAAATACTCAAGGAAGATAAAAATACAATAATTAAACCGGCGGATAAAGGGGGAGGGATTGTTTTGATGACAAAAACCAAATATATAGAGGAGTGTGTAAGACAATTGAGTGATAATAACACATACAAAATCATGAAAAAAGATCCTACTAGTGATATGAAAATAACATTAATGGCACTACTGAATGAAGGGCGGATAAACAATATTTTGAACAAAAAGGAATATGAATATTTGTCTATTAATCATCCAAAAATACCTACCTTCTACATTTTACCGAAACTCCACAAAAATAGAGAAAATCCTCCTGGCCGCCCCATAATATCGGGCATTGGATCCATTTCCTCGAGACTGTCAGAATATATTGATATTTTTTTGCAGCCTGTAGTGAAGAACACTAGGTCATATCT
Source organism: Leptobrachium leishanense (assembly GCA_009667805.1). NCBI lineage: Eukaryota > Metazoa > Chordata > Amphibia > Anura > Megophryidae > Leptobrachium > Leptobrachium leishanense. Next base: position 74,685,248 of record CM019072.1, on the reverse strand, counting down.
AAAGGATACCAAGGACATTTTGAATATTTTAATACAACATCAATGGCAGGACGACTTCTGGCTAGTGACGGGGGACGTTGCTTCCCTTTATACTATCATTCAGCATTTTAAGGGTCTTCAAGCTACATCCAAATTTTTGGAGATGGATGGAAAAATTCCTTTGGAACAGAGAGACTTTTTAATAGCTAGCATTAAGTGGATTTTACATAATAATTATTTTTGGTTTAATCAAGATTTTTATATTCAGGTGGCGGGCACTGCGATGGGAACGAGGTTCGCACCCAGTTATGCTAATCTTTTTATGGCTTTTTGGGAGGAGACTTTTTTGGATGACTTCCTGGGTGCGGGCCTCGTTACCTATCGTCGATATATCGATGATGTCATTTTTATTTGGAAGGGAGATGAGGCCTCTCTACAGGTTTTTTTAGCTTTTTTGAATAGGAATGATTTTAATATCCATTTGGATTTTAATTATAGCAAACAGGAGGTGGTCTTTTTAGATTTATATATTTATATAGAGAATGCCACCATTAAAACACGTACCTTTTTTAAACCTGTAGATGTCAACAGTTATATCCATTTTCCAGCGGACATTTTTCCCCTTGGCTTAATAACATCCCCAAGGGACAACTTATGCGTCTTAAGAGGAACTGCACTGAGAATGAGCACTTTTTGAAAGAATCGGTGAAACTTCTAGCTGACTTCAAAGAAAAAGAATACCCCGAGACAATTTTAGAGGAAGCTTTTCAAGGGGTGAAGAAGATCGATAGATCTACTCTTTTAACACAAACGAATTTTGGAAGAAAAAAGAAACCCACAACGAGGTTGATTTTTGATTTTGACAACCTACATATGGATATTAAGAAGACTATAAATAAATTCTGGTATCTTTTGATGGAAGATGAGGATCTGAGGGGCATTTTGAATGAAAGACCCAGTATCACCTTTAGGGGTGCCCCCAGTTTAAAACAAACCTTAGTCCAGAGTTATATAAAAGAACATAAACAAACAGGATGGCTACAACAAGAAAAAGGTTTTTTCTATTGCAAAAATTGCCAATCGTGTAAGAACTCGAATAGTCCAAAAAGTAGCAATTGCGTCAAGAATTACAAATCGAATATAACAAATATTGAGTACCCGATCAACAATTTAATTACATGCAAAACCAACAATATTATCTATTTATTGGAATGTCCGTGCGGACTACAGTATGTGGGACGCACGGCAAGACCTTTACACAAACGCATAGATGAACATATTCGCAATATTAGGAATGGGTATATGCAACATTTTGTTTCCGCACATTTCTTTAAGTCTCATAATTCGGACCCAAGAGGTCTAAAGTTTTTGGGCATTAAAAGGGTAGGAAAATATTGGAGAGGAGGCAATAACATTCAGAGAATGGGGCAGGAAGAGATGAGGACAGCATACGATTTAAGAACTTTCACTCCTTTGGGTCTCAATGTTGATTTTGATCTATATAATTTCCTTACCTAATTGTATTTTTATGGTAGTTATGATTCCTGCCCTTCATCATGTATTATTATGTGTCTCTATTATGGCTATACGTATTCCATTGTATGCGGTATATTTTTACTGTTTGTACTTTATTATTAATAGTTTTTGAATGATGTAATATTTTACGGATGTTTTTGTCCATATGTTTTTTACTTTTTTACATTTTACTCTTGTAATTATGTAGTTATGTCTTAAGATCCCTCCCCTCCCCTTTTTGGAGCGTTCTTAGAAGTATTAAGAATCTATACTCTTTCTAATGTTCGTTGTTTAGTGCTGTTCGTTTTTTAAAGCTGTTTTTTTTTTTTTTTTTTTTTTTTAAATGCTGTTTGTTTTTTAAATGCTGTTCGTTTTTTAATGCTGTTCGTTTTCAATGCTGTTTTTTTAATATTGTTTTTTAAAATAATCATTGATCCATACACAGAGTGTTTTATGGGTGTTATGAATTTTTGCCTTAAAGATTATTCTTAGGGCTGTTTGTGATCGCCTATATATGGCAATCTTTTAATACATTTGTTTTTGTGCTTCCATTTGCAATATATTTAAACATACTGAAGCATTTGTAGGATCTCCCATAGGGAGTGGCTACAGAGAATTTCATTAGAATTTCACCAGGTGTGTCAAGTTAAGACACTATTTAGAGAGGATGATGGCATAGTGACGTATGCTCTGATGAAGTCCCGTGGGCGGGGCGAAACGCGTCAGCACTACGTCACTTTATCATCGCGGTCCCACCTTTGGTATTGAGTGACCACCTTGGAAGCAGCCCGGGAGCTCCTGGTGGTTTTGTCTATAGAGGCTTGATTGGGACGTGATGTTTTATCTGGCAGTGGGTGAGATCAAATCCTAAACCCACTACCTCTTTTTTCTGTACGTATATTATGTCAGTAGATTTGTATACACATTAATAAACGGTATATAACACTATCGAGTTTCTCTTTTTCCGAGATATATACTTTTTAATGAAGATTCACCAAAGAAGTGGTCATTCGTTCCAAAGTCTTGGAAGATTTCACTGAAAATCCTTTCTACAACAGAGACTGGATATCCATTGAACGAACTATTGAGAAATAGAACTTTCTTTCTCTTTTTTGCTGTGCAGTATAGCATGCCTTCAAAATAGACCATACATAAGTTTTATTACTTTCCTTTAGCGCAACACCACCAATTTTTGTTTTTCATGTTATATGCTTTCTGAATTTGGTGGATATCAGGGTGGTGTTTTTTTGCTGCTCATTGTTTTTTGGGTGTTTCCACAGTATAAACCCTCTTAGCTTTATCAATATTGGTATTCAATAATCTTCCCTCTAGCTTGAGCAAAGTTGGCATGCATGGGTAATTTTCACCTAAAGTAAAAACTTGGAAAAAAATGTATTATTAACCTGTCAAAAACTTTAAAATTGATTATGGTTAAAATACTTTTAAAATGGAGAAAAAAATGCAACACATTTTTGGACACAAAGAAAAGGAGGGGTCATGAGAGAGACAAAATGGAGGGGGCTAGGAAAAGAATGTGAAAACTTCCTTTTACTTTTGCAACGGTCACCATTTTTTTCCTAAAATGCTCTTCAATTCAAATAAAAAAACACCTAACAAAAATATCATAAACTGGGAAAGAAAGTATAGAAGGGCATGTTAAAAATTGAGACTAAAGATAATCATCAATTATTTATGTGCACAGATCCCCAATTAGCAATATAACCAAATTAATCAAATGTTTTCCTGAAAAGAAAACAAACAATACTCAGGATAGAAAACTAGGTTCTTATCTGCCGACATTTTTCTTTCGGCCTATCTAGTCTGCCCAATTACATGGATACTTTACCTGGATTTATCTTTTGTTTAGGATAGCCTTATGCCTATCCCATGCTTGTTTAAATTCCATTACTGTTTCGGCCTCTACCACTTCAACTGGAAGGCTGTTCCATGTATCCACCACCCTCTCAGTAAAATAATGCTTCCTGATGTTACTTTTAAACCTTTGCCCCTCAAATCTAAGACTATGTCCTCTTGTTTTGCTACTTTGTTTCCTTTTAAATATACTCCCTTCCTTTACCTTGTGGATTCCCTTTACGTATTTAAATGTTTCTATCATATCTCCTCTGTCTCGTCTTTTTCCAAGCTGTACATGTTAAGATCATTAAGCCTTTCCTGGTAACTTTTCTCCTTCAAGCCGTACACCATTTTAGTAGCCCTTCTCTGAACTCTCTCTAAGATGTCTATATCCTTCTGGAGATACGGTCTCCAGTACTGCACACAGTACTCCAAGTGAGGTCTCACCAGTGCTCTGTACAGTGGCATGAGCACTTCCCTTTTCCTACTGCTAATACAGGCTCTCCCTACACAACCAAGCATTCTGCCAGCATTTCCTGCTGCTCTATTATTACATTGATATTAAAAGGATATTAAATTACAATCTTTTATCTCTTCTGGCAACAAAAAAAACCTTCTATCCACACTCATCACCTGAAATCTGCCTAATTTCCTTTCCCTCTTATCTCTTCTAGTTACCTGCATACATACTTTAACATTTCTTTGTACAGCTCTACAAAACCTGTAAATGACTTCAGTCAGTCATTCTGGCAATTATTTAATAGGGGACTCAAATATTATTATTAGGTCTTTAATAGAGATTACACAGGCATACACATCCCTTATGCAAAAAATAATAACTATATTAAGGTGTGGTCACTCCCTTTGTGCTGGACCCAAAGACCAGAAAGAAAATAACCGACCACGCCTCTTTTGGGAAAATTTATAACTTATATCAAGGCAGATGGCCGACGCCCATCACCTTGATACACAAAATAGTGTTTATATCATACATCAACTTCTATCATCCATGTACAGTAAATCCAGCTCCCATAATTACTTTCTTTTGTTCCATTTCTGTACGCACGCCGAAAGTACTCAAACCGCGCCCAATTCCAGTTACAGTTTTTATAAAGCACTAACAGCTCCAGAATTAGATACTCACATCTAAATAGATACTCACAGAACAAAAAGAACTACATATTCCATTATCCAACTTGCACTGCTAAAAGACTACTAGCATTCAAGGAAAAAAAATCCTTATACAAACACATAATAACATTATACTTTACAAATAAAGAGATATTAATAAAAAAGAACAAAGAGAAAAAAAATTCTACAAGAATGTATGAGAAAGAGAAAAAAAAGTTAGCAGGCGCTTTTGAAAGTCACTGTAAAAGTAAAGCCCTATTGTCTCCATTTCCTGTTCCGTTTTTTTACTCATGGTGCAGCAGTAAAGACACATAGAAACGAAGCAACCTGTAGTAAGAGAAGCAGTCCCTATACATAAATTACATATATAAAAAAAACAATATCAGAACTAGGAAATACAAAACATCAAAGATAAACACATACATTAATAATTATTAAAGACAATCATTGAAATAGACGTAATCAATGGCAAGAAACAAAATGGAAAAAATAAAATACAAAAATGTAAAATCTGAAAGAAAAACAGTTTGCAAATCCTTTAAAATCAGTGCGCAAACACATACAGCAATGCAGCAAAAAAATGACAGCAGCGCGCAAGAAAATAACAAAATAAGAGAGGAAAAAGAAAAAACTGTCTCTCAATGGGAGATAATCATTTTGCTATATGAGAAGAAATTAAAATCTAATCAATTAAAATAAAATGCTCAAAACTGTAAAAATAAAACCACCAATTACCTCAACACTGCGGGGAGGCACAAAAACAAACAATTACCCCAACACTTCCGGGAGGTACAATACAGTATACAGGAATCTCAAACTCTTGAGACAACAAAAAACAAACAGGCTCTCACACCTAGAGCCGTAAAAAAAACTTCAAGAGAAAAAAACAAAAAACAAACCAGGAGGCAAATTCACAGTTCAAGTCTGAACAAGCAAATGTAAATAAGGTACACTTGAATGTCAAACCCCACAAATCTGATTACAATTGTATTATAATTACCATAATTGGAATCCCAAATAATCTGTAATTTCTTTCTCATATATCAGAATGATGCAAGAGCTGCGCTACGCCATGGCGGAGACCCCCAAAAAGAATCAATCACAAGACTGTGTTGGTCTTTCAGAAAAGTCTAGAATCCTTGTTAAGCCAGATCTATTTATTAAAATTCACAGAATTTATAGCCAAAGTTTAGCCACTCAGTTAACTTATTACCATATATGGTTCACAAGAAATCTTTTTCCTATCTTCCCGCTTCTGCGCACATTTTCCTGCACTGAACATAACAGGAAATCGGCCACAGCTCATATCCTATAGAACAAACAACTGTCTATAAAGAAATGGACACTAACAAAATGGAGGGATTTTATAAGAACAGGCTTTTCAAGACAAAATATTTATTATATTTTACAGGAAATTAAAATCTAACAAGAAAACTAATGATGTCGAGGACCCTGCTCCGTTGCCCTTAGTGGGTTTTGTAACCTTGATCCACCTTATGTTTTAGAACTAGCTCTACCATGATTCTTTGGAACTGATTAGGTTGGCTGAGCATCATGATAGATGTAGTTTCAAAACATCTGGTGGGCCAAGGTGGCTGACTCATGCCTTAGGCTAGGGTCAAACGAACGCATTATTCGAAGCGACAGTCAAAAAGTGCGTCCGAGCGCATTGACGTATTTTTTCAGAGTGCGCGAAAATGGTCAGACGACACACATTTTCGTGCGTGATTTTTTTTTTTTTTTACAGATCGTCAATAAAACACTTTTTGCGTCTGGACGTTATGTTGGCTGGACATTAGCAGCGTCTGACATCTCCGAATCACGCACACACGCCGCTATGCCACCGCAGTGCATTCTGTACGTCAGTACTAGTGGCTCTGCGTTCTCGAAAAAATGCATTGCGTTGCGCAGCCGGACTTTCGTGCGGGCGTACTTCGTATAATGGCCGTTATTTGCTGCTACTGCGGCCGTGATTAAGTGCGCCTAAACGCACGTTAAAAATGCGTTAGTCTGACCCCAGCCTTACTCTTGCGTAAAAGGCATGTTAGATTGTATTTTTCAAAATTGCTTTCATATTCGAGATCATCTGAAGTGTTTAAGTGTTAATTTCTTAACAATATCATGATACAACTGTGCTTTCTCTTTCAGATCAAAGAGATGAATTTTGTGAAGAGTACACCACATTGCATTCAATGCAGTGTGTTAATAATACCAATTATTATATTTTTCTTCCTCTTTTTTGACCTCCACACCAACCTCAAGCCGGGCTTTCAATTCTCACTTCACCGTTCCACAGCTCCAAAAGAAAAAGAATTGCTAATCCTCCTATGGACGTGGCCTTTTGGGGAAAGATTCCCTTTCAGTAGAGGTCACATTGAAGGCAGTAGCTGCATGTTAACAGATGATCGACGTCTCTTGAGCTTGGCCGATGCTGTGATTATCCATCATAGAGATGTTAGCTTATCCAAGGAGTTATTACCCAAGTTCCCAAGACCAAACAAGCAGTACTGGATATGGTTCAACATGGAATCCCCAAGTCATGTCACTAACTTGGCAATGATGGATAATCTTTTTAATCTTACCATGACCTATAGAGCTGATTCTGATATAGTCACACCCTATGGTTGGTTAGAGAAGCATAATTGCCCTCAGAACATCAGTATTCCAGCAAAAGAGAGACTAGTTGCTTGGGTGATCAGCAACTGGAACCCTCTTGATGATCGATGCAAATACTATAAGGCCTTGAAAAACTATGTGGACATTGATGTATATGGAAAGTATCACAAACCTTTACCCAAGTATTACCAATCTTCTGTGTTATCCAAATATAAATTTTACCTAGCGTTTGAGAACTCCGTAGATCGAGATTACATCACTGAAAAACTTTGGACTAATGCTTTTCTCTCTAGGACAGTACCAATTGTATTGGGACCTCCTCGTAAGAACTATGAACGTTTCATTCCAGGTGACTCCTTCATCCACGTAGATGACTTCTCTAATTCACGAGAACTTTCTGCCTATATTTTGGAGCTGGACAAAGATGATCAAAGATACAATGCATATTTCCAGTGGACATCCTGGCTTCGGCCGGTTACAGTACTTAATTGGACGGAATACTTTTGCAAAGCGTGCAACACGCTGGAGCAAACTCAGTCTTACAGGACGATTCCGAGTCTTACTGTATGGTTTAAGAACTGACATGAAGACAACCCATGAAAACAGCATTCTTATCAAATAAAATATCTGCTGTCAATTATCCCCAAGCATGCAGTGTCTATAGTTACATTACTTTCATGACCACCACCTGTATATTACAAACATGGCACATTCATGCCATTCTTTCAATGTTGTTTCTTTATCCTCTGGCATAAAGAAAACCCTTTCTCACAAATCCATAAACATAATGCTGATAATAAAGGTTGGTGATTGTATATCATTGCTTCATGTGATTATTACCTTTGCACTTGCCTCAGGCCCAGTAATAGCCGTACTTTCATCTTGTAGGTTCCTGCAAACTCCAGGTCCCTTTTGCCTCTGCTTAATCTCTTCACTACCATGGCTGAGTATACTCAATGTTCAATAGCTCCTGCAGGAGGCCGGCATTGAGTAAACTCGAACTGGTCACATTCTTGAGCAATTCAAAATTATTTCCTCTAGTGCAAACAAAGCACATTTGCATGTGCGCTCCAGCATGTGATCCTAACTTTTCAGCACTTTGGACATGGCATCTGAAGTGCTGAAGCAGTTTGGACATTTGCAGGGTTATTCAGAGAGCGGTGAAAAGCAGGAGAATGTCTGGAGAAGTGAAAATTCTAGGTCAAAATAGCCAAACCAGAAAAATTCTCCCATTTATCTCACTTTCTATATCAGCTATTTTGACCTAGAATTTTCACTTCCAGTCATTCTCCTGAATAACCCTGTTGGTGTTTTTCAGAAAGATGACTCTCCACCTGTTTTATGCACTTTAGGACAGCAAGGTGAGGGATAAGGGTTGGCTCTTTCCAATAGCGGTCTCCAAAATAAATCTTTAGATGTACCCTTCATAAAAAACATTTTAATTTATACAGTCTGCTTTGAAAAGTTGTTTTTCATCAACCATCTGGGTCAAGACAGTGGGTTACTGAACTTGTCAGTGTAGGGGTTAGGGAGCACAACCCAACCCGGGCAAAGACTGACAGCTTAATTTCTAGCACATGTGTGTGCCGTGATCATCCATCACACCGAGCAGAAGAACCACTTTTAATCTAAACTGACTTGCCTGTTCTCTCCCGTCAGTCAATCCTTAGCAGAATGGATCTGATGCCTGCATGCCAATGACTTCATTAGCCGGTGCGGAAGAATTTTTAGGGGTTATTCAGAGAGCATCGAAATTTTGGTGCTCTATCGTTCGGCACATTTTGCATTCAATTTTCTGCCCCTGCATTGAATCCAGCATTCACTGCAAGGTCCCCGAAGTGTGCTGAATGAACAGACCGTTGAACGCAACAAATGATCTGCCAAAGACTACTATAAGAAGTCGCTCAGCCACTGAACAGGGGGTTGAAAAAAAAAGTGGAAATAAATAGAGCTGAGCGCTAACGTTAACTTTAGGTTAAGCAATCCTAGTGCGGGCCGACCATGTAACGGGTTAAAAAAAAAAACAGCGATTCGGGGCTTGCACTTTCCAGCGCGCACTTACTGTACTTTGTGCTCTCTATGCTTAACATGGGTAGCGCAAAGTCCTGACACTAATTACATCCTGCGGTTAACTCAAGTTAGCACCAGCTCCAAGCGTTGGTTAATTGATACCTCATCTGCAGAATCGTTTATCACCAGCTTCAAATCCCCCCCATAAATCACATACTCACCACTCATCCCCGTTACGAGAACGGGAGGCCCGATCTGCCGCTTCTAGCCACCGGGGGCGCAGTCTCCCTCCGATCATTCCTCCGACCAGCAGGATCTCGCAAGAGATGAGTCTGCAGGTCATGTGACTGGCAGTCAAAACCTCAATAGACTCCCTGGAGGGGTTGCTCGGGACGGCGCTTTAGCCCTGCCTTGAGTATCCTCAGATTTAGCGCTGCATTAAAGGGCAGGCTGCTGATTTAGCACCTGCCCCATAATATGGAGCTGAAACCGGGACGCTAAGGAGAAACCTGCATCAGCGTCCCCGTTTTTAACGCCAACTATGTAATACTGCCCTATGGAATGGCATTTAAGTTATAAGGCATTTTGAGCCGAACATGTGAACAATGCCTCCCACAGAGCCTATGTCTACGTGTGATCTTAACTGTATAAATGATTAATAATCTGAATAAGTGAAAGGAGTCTGAATATTTATGCCACGATCCCATCCAAAATTGTAACGTATGGTTGCAGGAAAGACAAAGGGTGGGTGACTGGCTTTGTACAAATGACATGGCCCAATAGGTAAGAATCGGCAAGACTTGTTAGAAAAATTGAGGTTCTGATACCATTTGACAAGTCTTCTTTTAATTCGGCATGTCCGTTTGGCACAAATTGCCGGAGAGTGCTTTGACCAAACAAACCTACACTGACACTCACAATCCAGTAAGTACATGTCTAGTCAGTGCAAAGCTAAGTCGCCTACCATTCAGATCACAATGGCTCCCGCAAAGAGCTCCTCTCCAGTAAGTGTCCTTGGGCAAGACACCTAACGGTACATACTCCCCACCCAGGACATACTTGGAAAACGAGAGAAATCTCAATGTATCCTTCCTGGTAAAGTAAGTTCTCAAAAAAATAAAAATGACCGACTGAAATTGTGACTCTTTATGGTTCTTTCAGTACTCGGGCAATAAGCCAGCACTAAGGCTGGGGTCAGACCAGCGCACTTTTAACGTGCATTCTGGCGCACATAATTACGGCCGCAGTAGCAGCAAATGACTGGCAATGACGACCAATATACGAAGTATGGCCGCATAAACGTCCGGCCGTGCAACGCAAGTGGATTTTGAACGCATTTTTTCGAGAATGCAGAACCGCTAGTACTGACGTACAGAGTGCGCTGCGTCCGCTAGCGGCGTGTGTGCGTCATTAGGAGCCGTCAGACGCTGCTCATGTCCGGCCAACATAACGTCCAGACGCCCAAAGTTTCCTGGTTTGGATCCGTACAAAATCACGCACAAAAATTGCGCATCGTATGACCGTTTTCGCGCATTCCGTGAAAAAAATACGTCAATGCGTTCGGACGCACTTTTTGACGTTCGCGGGGAAAAATGCGTTCGTTTGACCCTAGCCTAAAGGGACTCGTGGAGAGAAAAAGATAGAATGATAGACTTGGCATTGCGGCAAAAAAATAACTAAAATGAACAGAACAACCGTTTGACCTCAACTGTATCAACAGACAAAAACATAGAAGGTAGCCAACACGCAAATAAATCAAAGTACTTAGCACTTGGAAAACATTCGTTAAGTTGAATATACATTGATAAAGATTTAAGTTTCAACTAATTTTTATTTTTTTCTTCACTTGTTCCGGGGGGGGGGGGAGCCAGATCTCCTCCAATCTGAGAGCAGTGGCAAGCTAGCATAAGCAGGCTCATATTGTTGATCAAATTTGTTTATTTTGTCTTCTATTTGGTACTGATTTTGTGGAGCAATAAATAATATATGTTCCTTCACATATGAAGGAGAATCTTAAAGGGCTTTTCAAAGAGCACCAAACTTAGCACTGAACAGTGAATTTCACCATGTGGGGCAATTTCATGGCAGTTTGTCTATTCAGGAAGCTGTCAATTTGCCAAATACAGGCAAATCTTCGGCAGCAGCGAAATTGGCCCATAGAGAAGTAATGGTTAAACTATTCAGAAAACACCGAACTGCACTGAAGTGTCAGTGAGATGCCCTGATTTCCGGTGATTCAGTTCGACAAGTTTAAACAGGTGAATCCCATAGGATTCTCCCCCCCCCCCCTGCAGTTCGGCAGCATTAAGCGGGCTGATCAGTGGTCTTCGGCAGCTCCACTTTCGTTGCACTTCGGGGACCCTGCAGTTAATAGTGAATGTGCCGCAGGGTTGACGAACTTCTGGAATCGCTGAAGTGCATCGAATGAGAAATTTCAGTGCTTTCTGAATAACCCTTATACTGATTTATAAATTTTGGCAGCATTTAACAGTTGACCAATACGGAACTTCCAAATTGACTCATGTTAAGTGACAGGACATACTTGAAAACGAGAGAAATCTCAATGTATCCTTCCTGGTAAAATACATTATAAATAAATAATGTTTAGGTTTTGCCACGTTAAAAGTTTCTTCAAAGAGATGTTGGTTACTAGACGTGCCTGGTGAAAATGTTTGGTTTTGGAAACTTCTGAATCCAAATATTAGCGATATTTGAAAAGACTAGCGATCTTTCCAAACTTTTTTTGATTCAACGGACAATGCTGGGACGATTTGGTACAAGTTTACATAAACATGCATTGTATAGTTAAACTGCTGTGCCGCGGCAGGGAAACGTGAAAAAAGATGCATTGTATAGTAAAACCGCCATACACAAAGACCATAGGATTAAACGTCAAAAATATTTTTATTTGTTTTGCTGCAGATTAATTTATTTTAATTTTTTTTTTGTGAAATCTTGTTCCGATAATTTTTTATCTTTCTTTAAAAGATGAGTTATTTGTTCCCAGTCTCACTCTGCTCACTGCCAGAAGAAATGGTGGATCAGGCCACCATTCTTGCCGTGTGATGAGAGGTGAGTATCAGATTAATTGGGGCGGTTTAGGGGGTGCTACATGATTCTACAAATGCATAATTGTGTAGCGCCAGCTTTTAAAAGATGTAACTTTTTTGGCTGTCCACATCCCTGCTTTAACTAGCGCTAGCACTTTGTACTACCTTACTTATCAAAATGCTAATGTACGTTTGGTCCCCACAAAATTACAGTAAGCTTGTGGAAGCTAGCGCAAAAAACAATGCTCTAATATGGGTGGCATGCATTAAACGCACTTATCCTGGCACTAACCACTAACACTTACATATCAAGGCGCAAACTAGAGAATAGAGCCCTAAGGGCGTTAAAACAAGCAATTTCGGAATTAGCATCCATTAGTCATCGCCTACCTTAGTGAGTTATTCCAGTTTGAAAAGAGGACCCTAATGACTTCTCTGTTCTAAAAACACTTTATTTGCCAACTAAGGCTAGGGTCAGATGAGCGCATTTTCTATGGACTGTGCGTCCGTGCAGTACAGACGTACTTACTGACTGACGACAAGGTAGTGGCCACACAGTCCGTTTTTTTCACTGACGGATTTTTTGACGGATGTAGCAGGGAAAATAAATTACAATGAAAAAACATTCTGTCCGTCAAAAATGCTGGACGTATAAATGCAGTCCGTCTGACCTTGCTCCATCACTCGCACACAAAGCTATGCGGACGTTGTGGACGTGGCGCACTCCGCACGTCCGTTCTAGCAGTATTACGTTCTTGCCTAACCTGCGTCCGTTTGCAGCGTCCGTCATGCCTCCGCACTTCTGTGCGGACGTACTTCGTGTGTGGGGCTCCATTTAACACAATTGTATGCTATCACGGACGTACTTATGTGCGGGCAACACGGACGTTAACACTGCGTTCGCCTGACCCCAGCCTTAGACCCTGTTCCAGCTCCTTTCTCACTACCGTGCGCTGCTATGTGACTCTTAGCATTTTTATTTGTGATTTTTCCCAGTGTTTGTTTTTTTCCTTTTTGAGGCACCAGGACTCCGCTGATAACATTACTCAACAAAAAACATTTTTTTAATATATTTCTTGAAAGCAATTTTGGGTTGAAAAAAGGAAACTGATAAGTTGTTTTTGTTTTGTTTTAATTAGCTCTAGTTTCAGAGATACACAATTTATTCCTCTCAGTGGCGTAGCGTGGGGGGTGCTGGGGGGGCCGTGGCCCCGGGCGCAGTTTTGTTAGGGGCGCATTTGCGCCCCTAATACTGGCCCGGGGGTTGAGGGGACCCAGATGCCGGGCAGCGTGGGAGTGCCTGCCCGGTCCTGAAGAGTCCGTCCTGTTAAAGGGAAGCGGCTGCGTGCAGGCGCAGCCGGTCACGTGGTCCGGCTAATCAGGTGGTACTGAGTCTCTGTACCAAATGACTGGCCGGACCGCGTGACCTGCGCACGCACGCAGCCGCATCACCTTCAACAGGACGGACTCTTCAGGACCGGGCAGGCACTCCCGCGCTGCCCGGCATCTGGGTCCCCTCAACCCCTGCCGGAGCTGGAGCAATATCCAGGTGAGAGCTGGGCAAATCCATGTGTAAACTGGGGCAAATCCATGAGCTGGGGGCAAATCCATGAGCTGGGGGCAAATCCATGACCTGGGGGCAAATCCATGAGTTGGGGGCAAATCCATGACCTGGGGGCAAATCCATGAGCTGGGGGCAAATCCATGAGCTGGGGGCAAATCCATGAGCTGGGCAAATCCATGAGCTGGGCAAATCCATGAGTTGGGCAAATCCATGAGTTGGGGGCAAATCCATGAGTTGGGGGCAAATCCATGAGTTGGGGGCAAATCCATGTGTGAGCTGGGGCAAATCCATGTGTGAGCTGGGGCAAATCCATGTGTAAGCTGGGGCAAATCCATGTGTGAGCTGGGGCATATCCATGTGTGAGCTGGGGCAAATCCATGTGTGAGCTGGGCAAATCCATGTGTGAGCTGGGGCATATCCATGTGTGAGCTGGGGCATATCCATGTGTGAGCTGGGGCAAATCCATGTGTGAGCTGGGGCAAATCCATGTGTGAGCTGGGGCAAATCCATGTGTGAGCTGGGGCATATCCATGTGTGAGCTGGGGCAAATCCATGTGTGAGCTGGGGCAAATCCACGTGTGAGCTGGGGCAAATCCACGTGTGAGCTGGGGCATATCCATGAGCTGGGGCATATCCATGAGCTGGGGCAAATCCATGAGCTGGGCAAATCCATGAGCTGGGCAAATCCATGTGTGAGCTGGGGCAAATCCATGTGTGAGCTGGGGCATATCCATGTGTGAGCTGGGGCATATCCATGAGCTGGGCAAATCCATGTGTGAGCTGGGGCAAATCCATGTGTGAGCTGGGGCATATCCATGTGTGAGCTGGGGCATATCCATGTGTGATCTGGGGCATATCCATGAGCTGGGGCATATCCATGTGTGAGCTGGGGCAAATCCATGAGCTGGGGCAAATCCATGTGTGAGCTGGGCAAATCCATGTGTGAGCTGGGGCATATCCATGAGCTGGGGCATATCCATGAGCTGGGCAAATCCATGTGTGAGCTGGGGCATATCCATGAGCTGGGGCAAATCCATGAGCTGGGCAAATCCATGAGCTGGGGCAAATCCATGAGCTGGGGCAAATCCATGAGCTGGGGCAAATCCATGAGCTGGGGCAAATCCATGAGCTGGGGCAATATCCATGTGTGAGCTGGGGCAAATCCATGTGTGAGCTGGGGCATATCCATGAGCTGGGGGCAAATCCATGAGCTGGGGCAATATCCATGTGAGAGCTGGGGCAATATCGATAACGTGTCCACAGGTGGGGGGGGGCGCACAATTCTTGGCTGGCCCCGGGCGCTGACAACCCACGCTACGCCACTGATTCCTCTACATATTTAAAAGGAAACAAAGTAGCAAAAAAAGAGGACATAGTCTTAGATTAGAGGGGCAAAGGTTTAAAAGTAACATCAGGAAGCATTATTTTACTGAGAGGGTGGTGGATACATGGAACAGTCTTTCAGTAGAAGTGGTAGAGGCCAAAACAGTGATTGAATTTAAGCAAGCATGGGATAGGCATAAGGCTATCCTAAACAAAAGATAAATCCAGGTAAAGTATCCATGTAATTGGGCAGACTAGATGGGCCGAAAGGTTCTTATCTGCCAACATTTTCTATACCACACAGAAACAGCAAATTTCAACATCATATTATACAACTACTTTGTAAATGAAAGTTATTTGCAATCAGTTGTAAACAACACAAAATAAAAGAAACAAAAACGATAAAAACATAATAGCAATTACTACCTGAAATAGAGTGGAAAAAGTGCATTTTGAGGGACAGGTTGCAGCCTAAGCAATGATACTTGTCTAGAAGTTCGCTTACACGCTCAACATAATTTCCAGCTCTTCGGGTTACCCAAGAAGCAATGCACAACACTTTTAACCCTTTCACTACAGAGATCAAGATATCTCGGGCTTCAAAGGCACCACGAAATTGAGATCTCTCAATCCGCAGCCCAAAAGCAAATGAAATAAATTTCCTGCAACTGAATTTTGTTTGCTTTTGGGCAGCAGAAGATGCCCCTAAGGTTCTAGCCCTGTGGACATAATGCCCAAAGAGCTGTAACTTTAGAATCAGCTGATGAATGCTCTGAAATATTGGGCTTTCGATAGACCTGCAGCTCAAACCACTGTAACTCAATTTTGGCAGTAGATGGCGCTATCTACTGGCCAAACAGTTTATTTACAGGAATAGCTATTTATTACTATATAATTTAACCCTTTCGCTGCTGAGGCTTTTCACACCTCTGTGCTGAGGTCATTTTTACCGCTTTCGCTAATCATGTTTAACCGCGTTTTGAAGCCATATTTTGATATATGACCCAGACATATTATATATCGTTCTTTCCAGCAGACTCGGCAGATTCATTATATGTCATTATTATATGTATACATCATGTCCTGTCTGTATATTATAACAAAAAATGCAATAAAATTTGAATTTTCAATAATTTACAATGTGCAAAGTGTTTTTTTTTCACATTTTAACATGCGAGCATTTGCGGTTCTATTTTCTATGGGGTGCGCTTGATAAAAAAATTAGAAATGGGGACTCTTTTCATTTTTTTCTGGGGAAAATTCCGCTATTTTTAACGCACCGCTTACAAAAATCTTTAGTGCAGCATCATTGTTCACATTATAATTGAAATGGGAACAATATTAACAAGACAAAACAAAACTTTTTTTTTTTTTTTTTAGAATTGTTTTTATTTTTAATTTACATTTTTTTTAAAAAACTTTTTACATGGTCATGTTTGGCATCGTTGGAAAGGCCATGCTCTGGCCGATCCAACGATAACAAACATTAACCCCTAGCTGCCACAGATCGGGAGATATGGGGTTCCCATGAACCCCCTATCTCCACCATTGCTGGCAGCTAGGGGTTATCTTCAGGACTGGCACGATGACGCCAGTCCTCAGGGGGAGTTCCCGGAGGCTTGGCCGATATCCAAGATGTCGGCCAGCTCCGGGAGAGGATCACGATCTGGCGCTTTTCTGCGCCGAATCGTGATCCGGCTCCCCAGGGGTTAATGTCAGCCACCGTTTGGAAGAGCAGGCTGTGCCCTTCCAAATGTTGCCTGCCTTAACCCTGTGGCCCTCGGCAATCGGGAGGGAGAGAGGTCCGAAGGACCTCCCCCCTTTCAGGCACCTCCTCGGCACACGCGGGGGGCGCCTGAATTAGAGGTCATCGCGCCGGGGGGGGGCGCAGAAATCGGCCAGAATCCGGCCGATTGCTGCCTCCTGTGCATGGACGCGCTCAGCGCGTCCATAGCACAGGAGAACCACTTGGCTGGGCACACTGAGCTCGTCCATAGCAGCCAAGTGGTTAAAAATGATATTACAAAAAAACACTTGTTTCTGGCAATGGTTTTTTTGAAAATCACTTAGGCTTCCCAACCTGGTTGCACATTGCTAGGGATGGGCTGTTCGTTTCAATCAGTTCGGAGTTCGATTCGAACTTTGGCAAAAAAAATTTTTTAAAAAGTATAAAAAATGCTTAAATACAAAAAAAATCTAGAAATAAAAGAGACTCTTTACTGCAGAATATTATAAGCAACAGTTTATTAGATATTGAATTAAAAACTAATGTGTACGTGCAAACATTCTCGCCTCTAAATGACCTGTGTTCTCAAACGGTAAACAGGTGTTTTTAGTCTGGTCTAATGAATTTGATACATTGTATGTAGACTATACTGAGGGTGTGGTGTCTGCTTCTGAGAAGTGTTAATTTCTCTACTAAATCTTCCTCTAATATGCTGCATTTCACTGCTGTGTGCTCTGCTCATTTTTACCGCTTTCGCTCATCGTGTTTAAATGCGATTTGAAGCCACATTTTATTAAATAACCCAGACATATTAGATATCGTTCTTTCCGGCAGACTCCGCAGATTCATAATATATAATTATTATATGTATACGCCCTGTCCTGGCTGTATATTATGACAAAAAATGCAATAAAAATTTAATTTTTAATCATCTGCAGTGTGTAAAGTGTTTTTTTTTTCACATTTTAGGCTAAGGTCAGACTAACGCAGTATTAATGTGCGTTTATCCGCACTAAATCACGGCCGTGCTAGCAGCAAATGACATCCAATGCTGGGCAGCATACGAAGAACGGCCGCACGAAAGTCCGGCTGCGCAACGCAGGTGGCAAACGAACGCATTTTTTCAAGAACGTCAAACCGCTAGTACTGACGTACAGAGTGCGCTGCGTCCGCTAGTGGCATGTGTGCGTGATTAGGAGACGTCAGACGCTGCTAATGTCCAGCCTACATAACGTCCAGACGCAAAAAGGGTTTTATTGATGATCCGTACAAAATCATGGACGAAAATGCGCATCGCATGACCGCTATCGCGTATTCCGTGAAAAAATACGTCCATTCGTTCGAACGCACTTTTTCACGTACAACGTGAAGAATGCGTTAGTCTGACCCTAGCCTTAG
Source organism: Leptobrachium leishanense (assembly GCA_009667805.1). Taxonomy (NCBI): domain Eukaryota; kingdom Metazoa; phylum Chordata; class Amphibia; order Anura; family Megophryidae; genus Leptobrachium; species Leptobrachium leishanense. Next base: position 74,667,082 of record CM019072.1, on the reverse strand, counting down.
CACATGAGTGTTTGCGGTTATGTTTTCTATAGGGTGCGCTTGTACAAAAATTAGAAATGGGGACTCATTACAATTTGTGGGGGTAATTACGTGATTTATAGCAAACGCACCCCATAGAAAAAAATCATTAGTGCAGCATCATTGTTCACATTATAATTGAAATGTGAACAATATTGCTGCATTAATAAAAATAACACCCAAAAAAACCCCAGTTTTTATTTTTTTACTTTATACCTGGTCATGTTGGGTATCATTCAAAAGGCCATGCTCAGGCCTTTCGATTGACACCCTCCATGACCCCCTAGCTGCCTGGAGATGGGGGGTTCTTTTGAACCCCGATATCTCCACCAGGTGATTCTGGGCAGCTAGGGGTTCCCCGGCTATCTGACGTCATCACGCTATGCGTGAGGACATCAGGCAGTGAGGGGGAACCCAGCAAGGCATCTCTATACACAGCCCCATCAGCATCTCTATACACAGCATCTCTATACACAGCCACACAGCATCTCTATACAAAAACAGCATCTCTATACACAACCCCATCAGCATCTCTATACACAGCATCTCTATACACAACCACACAGCATCTCTATACACAACCCCATCAGCATCTCTATACACAGCATCTCTATACACAGCCACACAGCATCTCTATACACAAACAGCATCTCTAAACACAACCCCATCAGCATCTCTATACGCAACCTCACAGTATCTCTATACACAACCCCATCAGCATCTCTATACACAGCATCTCTATACACAACCCCATCAGCATCTCTATAGGCAACCTCACAGCATCTCTATACACGACCTCACAGCATCTCTGTGAACCATCAAATGAACCCCCTATCTCCACCAGGGGATTCCGGGCAGCTAGGGGTTCCCCAGGCAGTGAGGGGGGACCCAGGGGTGGAGCCACCATCCAAGATGGTGGCCCCCACCGGAGCTAGGCTGCACTTCGGCGCCGCAAGGCATCTCTATACACAGCCCCATCAGCATCTCTATACACAACCCCATCAGCATCTCTATACACAGCATCTCTATACACAGCCACACAGCATCTCTATACACAAACAGCATCTCTATACACAACCCCATCAGCATCTCTATACACAGCATCTCTATACACAACCCCATCAGCATCTCTATAGACAACCTCACAGCATCTCTATACACGACCTCACAGCATCTCTGTGAACCCTCAAATGAACCCCCTATCTCCACCAGGGGATTACGGGCAGCTAGGGGTTCCCCGGCTATCTGACGTCATCACGCTATGCGTGAGGACGTCAGGCAGTGAGGGGGGACCCAGGGGTGGAGCCACCATCCAAGATGGCGGCCCCCACCGGAGCTAGGCTGCACTTAGGCGCCGCAAGGCATCTCTATACACAGCCCCATCAGCATCTCTATACACAGCATCTCTATACACAAACAGCATCTCTATACACAACCCCATCAGCATCTCTATACACAGCCACACAGCATCTCTATACACAACCCCATCAGCATCTCTATACGCAACCTCACAGTATCTCTATACACAACCCCATCAGCATCTCTATACACAGCATCTCTATACACAGCCACACAGCATCTCTATACACAAACAGCATCTCTATACACAACCCCATCAGCATCTCTATACACAGCATCTCTATACACAACCCCATCAGCATCTCTATAGGCAACCTCACAGCATCTCTATACACAACCTCACAGCATCTCTGTGAACCCTCAAATGAACCCCCTATCTCCACCAGGGGATTCCGGGCAGCTAGGGGTTCCCCGGCTATCTGATGTCATCACGCTATGCGTGAGGACGTCAGGCAGTGAGGGGGGACCCGGGGGTGGAGCCACCATCCAAAATGGCGGCCTCCACCGGAGCTAGGCCGCACTTCGGCGCCGCAAGGCACCGAAGTGTGACCCGGTGCCTAAGGGGTTAAAGCCAGGCACTGCTTAAAAGGGGAGACTCTCTCCTTTTAAGCGGTGCCTGGCTTTTTTGTTTGGGACCTCCCGATCGGGAGGGAGAGAGATCCGAACGTATCCCCCCCTCCCTTCCAGGAGATCTCCCAGCATTGCCGGAGGGGGGGGGGTCGCCTGGAAATGATGTCATGGCGCGATGACGTCATTTACGTCGGGAGGAGCTTGACTTCAGCGTCTGAGGACGCTGAAGTCAGAACGCCGCGGGACCCCGGACAGAGAGGTGAGTATCTCCGCCGGGGGTCCGACAAAGCTGACGTCCTCCTCAGCATACAGCGGGAGTAACTGAGCCCACACATCGTCAGCAGTGAAGGGGTTAAAAACTTCTTTTTTATAAAACTTTTTGTCCTGGTTTCCTGTCCCCCAGAGCACTTCCCGGACCTGGACATTGTTTTTAAATGTTTCTATACACCCTAGAAATCTGCCACTTCACGGGCAGGTTACGGGGACCTCCTAGGCACGATATTTGAAAGAATTTTTCGTTTTTATTTTTAACCCTTATTTCATGGAAAACTCACTGGCCCTTTAAAAACGTTTTTTTTAAAAAAACTTTTTGTCCTTGTTTCCTGTCCCCCAGGGCACTACCCGGACCCCTATACACCTTTTATGGCAAATATCTAGCATATATGCCCTCTTGGAGGGCACTCTAAAAATCGAATTTTGAGTCCCATTGACTTGTATTGAGTTCGAGTTCGAATTCGAACTTCTGAAAAGTTCGCATTCGAATGCGAACCAAACTCGGGGGTGTTCGGCTCATCCCTACTCATTGCCATGGAGGACGAGCTCGAAGTTTTCATCCACAAGAAGTTCACGAATTTGAGTACCAATGAAGATTCCTTCCGTAGCTTTAGCCTCACTCAGCTGTGGAAATTTGTCTCAGGTACTTGAAAGCCTCTCCATCCTTGTTGATCCCCTTTACAAAGTGCTTCATAAGGCCGAGTTTGTGTAAAGGGGGGGGGGCAGAAGAATTTTGCGTCAATCAACCAGAGGACTGCGCTGGACATTATTTTCCCAGGTCGCAAAATTTTGCTTGGGGACCAGTTTTTTCTGTTGTAGTGTGAGGTTCTACCCTGACTGTCCCACTCACAAAGGAAACAGCAGTTCTTGGTGTATCCCAACTGCATGCCCAGCAATATCAGGCGTCCACAGATCTGCTGTTGGTGGTCTTAGTGCGTAATTGCTTCCAGACGTAACTTCATACTGGCATATGTTTCGCTCTCAACTTCCCAACCCCTTATAATTGCTTTATGTACTGCCTTACTTAGCCTCTCGGAGCGCCACACGCTTCATTTCATATACAGGTACATATCCTAAAACCTCATAAAATGGGCTATATCTCAGAAATGAGAGCTGACAAAGTGTTTTAACCTCCCTGGCGGTCCGTTTATTTTGAAATATCCTGTCTGAAAGCGGTCAGTTTGTAACGGGTTTTTGCGTAGTCCCACAAATACCCCTGTGGTCCTTTACCTCAGTTACCTTCAAGCGCTCTGCAAGCCGATCCTGAGCCTCCGCTACCTGGGAGTTGGGGTACATGACTGCGGCAGTGCCTCCACCCAACTGGACATCCAGGCTTTGGGTGTGAGATCCAGTCGGGAACATATTTAAACAAGCAATAAATCAAAACAGAGCTGTCTTTTATAGAACTTTGTATTGCACAGCAAAACTCTATGCAAAAGTAAATGTAACGGTCTAAATAAATATAATGCAGTGGAATAAGTAAATAACGCAAGAGTCAGTATGAGTTTACCCACAAACAATACTGCGGCCCACCCTAGTCTTTTCCCTAATGGTACCATATGTTGGTGGTGCACATTGTTGGGGCCCAGAAGAATTGTAATCCACTTTGTTTGTAATATGCTGGGATGTTCCAGGGATCAGAGAAGTCATAGACTGCTGCTTTAGTAACCAGTGTCAGAATGCCTTGTTGTAAAACCAAGGGGAGAGGTCTCAGCTTACCACTCCAGTCTGTAATCAGATTTTGTCCAGGAAGGGGAGAAGCTGCTCCACTGGGATTCCTTCACTCTGCAGAACAATCACTGCCAGGGACAGTTCTGTGCTTTGATCTGGATACAGAGTCTGCTGGGAGCCTTTATGCAGGATGCTTCAGCACTGGACACAATACCACAAATCTCAGCCACCATCATCTTCCAGCTTCCTCTCTTGCTTCCTCTCTTGCAGCCCTGCCTCCACACTCAAAAACCATAGAGCCACACAGTCTTGAATCTTAGAGCAAACAGAAGGTCGGCATCTGCTGGTTACTACATAGAAACTGCAAGGTAGTAGAATTACTGTACTCCAGGGGTTACAATTTTTTTTTTCTTTGCCCCCCCTAGCGGTATTCCCGAGTGTGGCTCGGGGTTAAATTCCTATGTTGGAAGCGGTAACCCCGAGAAACGCTCTGGATGCCGCTGGATACATCACCTCTCCCTGCGCTCCCTCGATGTCCCCAGCTGTCTCCTCCGGTGATCGCGACCTCGTTACTTCCTGGTTCCCTCCTCGTGAGGAGGAATCCAGGAAGTATGAGGTCGCGATCGCAGGGGGAGACTGCATAGATCAGCGAGGGAGTGCATGGAGAGGTGATGTATACAGCCCGAGTGTGTCTCGGGGTTACTGCTCTCAGCGGTGAAATTTAACCCTGAGACACACTCGGGAACACCGCCAGGGAGGTTCAATGTCATATGTTTTTAACACAGAAATCACTATGAAATGAGTATTTCAGTCAGAAACAACTTTGTTGACCAGTGTAAGTAAAGCACATGCGTTCAGGCTACGAGGGAGAAGTCAATGGACGCTTTTTTTTAAAAAAAAAAAATGGGGAAAACCATGTTAAGGCAGAACATACAGGACATAAATTAAGAAAATGCTTGTTTTTAACATGCCGAGTAGATTTTTTTTGGTACAATTTTTGGAAACTACTAATATTCCTTGACTCCTACTGTAATAATTAAATGAACCATTTCTCGATGCTTGGTCTAGTTCTATATGGAGGAGCTTCTTTCAGCGCTTTGCAGACCTTGCAGTAAAAGTGGTCCCAATCAAGCTGTCCAGATGATTTATACCTGGACCTCCAGGTGAAATAGTGCTGATAGCTTAGATCTTCCTGGTCTAGCTTCAAAAGGTAAGCAGCCAGTTCTTGTGCATTGGAGAAGTCCTCTACATGGATAAAGGATTCTGCAGGAATAAAACGTTCATAATTTCCACGTGAAGGACCCATAACAATCGGCACTGTCCCTGATGTTAGTGCATTGTGCCAGAGTTTTTCTGTGATGTAGTCTTCATGGGCAGAGTTTTCAAAGGCCAAGTAGAATTTGTATTTGGACAGAGTGTCTATCTGATCGTCAGCAGACAACGGAAGGTGTTGTCTACCATAGACGTCAATAGTTATGTGTTTCTTGAGTTCCTTGTAGAACTGAATTCTTCTTGAGCTTGGGATCCAATTACTGACAACCCAGGCCACCAGTTTGGACTTTTTTGGGATGGTGAAGTTCTCAAGTGAATTATGTTTCTGCAGATATCCGTAAGGAGCAAAAATGTCAGAGTCTGCTCTGTAAGACATAGTAAGGTTAAATTTCTTCTCCATGAAATGCAGATTTTGACTGTGGTTGGGGGACTCTAGGTTAAACCAGATCCAGTACTGTTTGATATTTCTAGGACCTTGAGGTAACTGTGTACTAGTGAAACTCACTTCTCTGTGGTGGATAACAACTGCATCCGCAGAAAAATACAATTCTCTATCATCCGTAAAAAGGCATCTAGATGAATCTAGGTGAGGGGGACATTGATTAAGAGGGAACCTTTGGTCAAATGGGTAAGTCCAAATGAGAATTACATTTGTGGATTCTGTAGAATCCAAACGGGCCTCCTTTAGTACTTTAGATATAATTTTTCCTCGTCCATCTTCTCCTTGATCGACCATAAACAAAAATATGACTAAACAGATTTGTATGGAAATTAACAAAACAACCTTCATCCAAGTAGGAATTTGGCCTCCAGTCGCCATTAGAAAGTCTTGGACTTTTCCTTCTTTCTTTAACTTCAGAAAGGAATTACTTTGGGTATTCACATATTTCAGGTGAGATCTCCTCGAGCTTACACAAGCTTGGTCACCTTTCAATAAACACAAAAGAGTTACAGAAAATAACGTATGATGTGCATAATCTACTACTGGCCTCTGACTTAGAATGCCAAGGGCTTTCATAAAAAAAATAATATATACAGAACATGTCACATATCAATAAAACCAACAATCTGAATTAAATGACCGCTTTACTCATCCTGACCACTTTGTTTTAAAGAGGTGAGGAGGGACCCCCCCCCCCGATAAGGTGAAAAGGAGGAGGTTCCTGTCACGGTGGCTCCCCGTACCCCCCGGCGCCTGGCAGCAGCTTCCTCGCTGCTCGCTAGCCAGGCGCCGAGTGATATTGCGGTCGCTTCCGCACACGTGGGGACGCCGGGGGGCGGGGCCTGGCGGGCTGACGCGGACCCGCCGGGTTTAAAGCCCAGACTCGCAGAACAACCGGCGCCCTGACGTGGTAGTTACTTCCCGCAGAGCTCTTGCATTCTATTGTATATTTTTGGCTATTCTGTTGTACCGACCCCTGGCATTGGCAAACTGACCATTCTGTGTACCGACCCCTGGCATTGGCAAACTGACCATTCTGTGTACCGACCCCTGGCATTGGCAAACTGACCATTCTGTGTACCGACCCCTGGCATTGGCAAACTGACCATTCTGTGTACCGACCCCTGGCATTGGCAAAAACTGACCATTCTGTGTACCGACCCCTGGCATTGGCAAACGAACCATTCTGTGTACCGACCCCTGGCATTGGCTTATTAACTATTCTGTGCAAACACTCCTGGTATTGGCGTTTACTCTTCTATATTGGTTTTGTGGTCAGTCTGTGTGGCATCCTAAGCACGCATCAGACTACCTCTTCTATTGTTTAAGTCTTGGGAAGAGCCAACCATTCTAGGTCTTGTGTACCCTCCTAGTATCGTTCTTTGTGTCTACCTATCTTTACGTATTCTGTATCTGTCTAGACGTGCCGACCATTCTAAGGATCGGAAGGGTAGTGAGCGGTCTGCGTAATAGGGACCACCATCTTGGTAATCAGGGGGATCCGTGACATTACGTCAGGGCCAATGGATCCCGCAGACCTCTCATCTCAGTTGACAAGAATTGCAGCCCGACAAGAAGAGCAGGACCACAGGATGGACCAAATTGCTCTTGCTCTGCACACCCTGTTGAATCGATCCACTACTGGTGCTGCAAGTCCTCCAGAACCAGTAGTGCCTAGGGCCAGTTCGGCCTCACCCGAGGGGTGTAGGCTCAGTATGAAGGCACCCGTACGCTATGATGGTACGCCTAACCTGTGTCGGGGTTTTTTGACCCAACTGGAGATTCTATTCGAGAACAATCCAGGGTCCTGTGTATCCGATAAAGCCAAAGTAGGCTACCTAATTAATCATTTAACTGATAAAGCGTTACTGTGGGCCACGCCATTGTGGGAAAAAAAAAAAACCTATCATATATGACTATGAGGGCTTTACCTCTGAACTAAAACGTACGTTTGATCCCTCTAGAAGGGCCACCAATGCAGGCAGGTCCTTATTCCACATTAAGCAAGGCAATAGGAGAGTCTCCGACTATGCCATAGAATTTAAGACCTTGACTTCTGAGGTACACTGGCCTAACGACGTTTTAACCTTGGCGTTTACCGAAGGCCTGAACGAGGCCTTGATGTTTTGAGCTGGCTCCCTTGAAGTTGCCAGAACATCTGGACCATTTGGTTGATTTCTGTATTGCCATGGACGACCAAATTAGGGACAGGAGGCATTCTCGAGACAGACCCAGAAGGCTTTTGCCTCCTTTACCCTTGGTACCCAGACACACCAATACGTCAGGTACTCCAGAGCCAGTAAGAACCGATCTACCGGTCGTGGAACCTATGCAGATAGGTAGAACAGGTATTTCAGAGGCTGAGAGAACTTACAGAAGGGAAAGGGGGCTCTGTTTTTACTGTGCCGGGGCAGGGCATTTTCGTCTTCAATGTCCTCAAAGACCCAGGGGTGGCAGGGGTGACACTGGCAAACCGGGCCAGAGAACACCTACTAGCCAGGTAATCGGTTCACTCTATGCCTCCTTTGTTGATAACGAAAAAAAAAAAACCCGGATTCTGCCCATCTCCTTAACCTGGGAGGGGGTGCACCTCAAGACTGAGGCGTTCCTAGACTCTGGAGCCTCAGGTAACTTTATGGATAGAGTGTTTGCCTCTAAGAACCTCATGCCTCTAGTTCTCAAAGAAAGACCCCTAATGGTGGAGGCCATAGACGGGAAACCCTTGTCATGTCCCCACATCACCCACGACACTATAGAGGTATGCATGAAAACAGGGGTTTTGCACCAGGAAACCATACGATTCCAGATTATTGACTCTCCCTCATGCCCCGTCGTCCTAGGGTTTCCATGGTTGACTGAGCATAACCCGGTGATTGATTGGGTCCAGAGAGACATAAAATGTTGGGGCCCCAGTTGCCAGTTGAAATGCATGGGCAGAGTCACTGTTATTGGTAGCCTTAATATCGCCACAGCACCTCCTTTATCCACAGTAGTCCCTGACTGTTATCAGGCATTAAAGGAGGTTTTTTCGAAGGCCAGGACTGAGGTTTTACCACCACATCGCCCGTATGACTGTGCCATAGAGTTACTCCCCGGTACCATGCCTCCCAGAGGACATGTATACCCCTTGTCGCAAAAGGAGAACGATATTATGGAGGAATATATAAAAGAGAATCTTGAGCGTGGATTCATTAGACGGTCCTCCTCCCCAGCAGGAGCTGGTTTCTTTTTCGTCTCCAAGAAAGAGGGAGACTTGCGACCATGCATTGATTATAGAGGTTTAAACAGAATAACCATAAGAAATGCATATCCTATTCCCCTTATAACAGAGTTGTTCGACCGACTGAAAGGGGCCCGTATATACACGAAGCTCGATTTACGCGGGGCCTACAATCTGATAAGGGTGAAAAAGGGGCACGAGTGGAAGACGGCTTTTAATACGCGTAGCGGGCATTACGAATACCTGGTAATGCCCTTTGGGTTATGTAACGCGCCAGCTGTGTTTCAGGATCTCATAAATGACACTCTAAGGGACTTTCTGCAAACATTCGTCATAGTGTATCTCGATGACATCCTGATATACTCTCCAGATAAGGAGACCCATCACACCCATGTGCAACAAGTGTTAAGGAGACTATTGAAGGCCGGCTTATACTGCAAATTAGAAAAGTGCCTCTTTGATATAGAGATGGTGCACTTCCTTGGGTATATCATAACCCCTGAGGGGTTTCAGATGGATCCTGGTAAATTGTCGGCAATCCTCGACTGGCCCCTACCCCAAGGGCTTAAAGCCATCCAGAGGTTTCTAGGTTTTACCAACTATTATCGAAGGTTCATTAAAGACTTTTCGGCCTTGGTAGCTCCTCTCACGGCCATGACTAAGAAAGGGGGGGAAATCAGAAATGGACACCCCAGGCCAGGCAAGCCTTCGAGGCCCTCAAACAGGCATTCACGACTGCCCCTGTTCTCCGACATCCTGATCCGGCTCTGCCTTTCCAAGTTGAAGTTGACGCCTCCGAGCTAGGTCTTGGTGCAGTCTTGTCCCAAAGGGAGGCACCCGACAAACCCTTGCATCCATGCGGCTTCTATTCCCGAAAGTTGTCCCCGGCAGAGAGGAACTATGATATCGGAAATAGAGAGTTGTTAGCAGTTATCGCAGCCTTGACGGAGTGGAGATACTTATTGGAGGGGTCTAGGGACCCCATTGTCATCATTACCGATCATAAGAATCTCACGTACATTGGTGACGCCAAACGGTTGAATGCCAGACAAGCGAGATGGTCATTGTTTCTTTCAAGCTTTAATTTCGTCCTCACATATAGACCTGGGTCAAGAAACATTAAAGCAGACGCATTGTCAAGACAGTACGAATCCTACGAACATAACATCCAAGATCAGCATCCCATTGTACCCCAGGAAAGAATTATAGCTCTCACCACGATTAGTGTCTCGTCTCCTCTAATGTTAAGATTGCAGACCGCCCAGGGTACAGCTCCTGGGGGGAGACCTCCTGCGAAACTCTTTGTACCTGAGAACGAAAGGGAAGAAGTATTAAAACTGTATCATGATAACAAAACCTCTGGGCATATGGGGATCACCAAAACACTGTCTAGTATACGTAAGCTCCTCTGGTGGCCCACGGTGCGCCGTGATGTTAGAGATTACATAACGGTGTGCGAGGTGTGCACAAGACATAAAAGTCCCAAAACAGCGCCCATTGGTTTACTCCAGCCTCTGCCAATCCCCGAACGACCATGGTCGCATTTAGCCATGGATTTTATAGTAGAGTTACCCGAGTCAAGAGGTAATACTGTAATACTCACGGTCATAGATCGGTTCTCCAAGATGGGCCACTATGTTCCTCTTCGTAAACTACCTTCGGCACTCGAACTGGTGCCCATATTCATAAACAATGTGGTCCGCATACACGGTATTCCTCTTGGGATTGTCTCCGATAGGGGTACCCAATTCGTCTCTAGATTCTGGAAGGGTTTTTGTAAGAATGTGGGGATAGACTTATCTTTCTCCTCGGCCTATCACCCCCAGACCAACGGAGCAGCAGAACGCGCTAATCAGAATATAGAAAAGTATCTAAGATGTTTTATATCTGACAAACAGGACAACTGGTCTGATCTTCTACCATGGGCAGAGTATGCTTTTGAACAATGCAGTGAGCGAATCCACAGGACATTCACCTTTCTTCACTGTTTACGGTTTTGATCCTCCCGTGCTCCCTGCTACGTTTCCTGATACCGCGATTCCTGCTCTGGATGAGCATTTAGTGTCTTTGAAAGAAACTTGGGGAAGGGTTAAACGGGCACTGGAGGAAAGTAGCGTTATCCAGAAAATCAAAGCAGACAGTCACAGGAGGCCGGCACCCGTGTATCAAGTTGGGGACAGGGTTTGGCTTTCTTCACGGAACATCAAGCTTTTAGTACCCTCTATGAAACTGGCACCCAGATACATAGGGCCCTATAAGATTCTGCGGCGCATCAATCCGGTCTCCTATGCTTTGGCACTACCCTCCCATATCAGGATACACAATGTGTTCCACGTGAGTCTGTTGAAGCCACTCTTGTGTAATCGGTACACCAGGGCCCGTGTCCCTCCTCCTCCTGTCTCTGTGGAGGGCGAGGAGGAGTTTGAAGTCAAGGCCATTCTGGGCGCCAGGGTGTCTAGGGGAGTCCTTCAGTACTTGGTTGACTGGGTGGGCTACGGCCCGGAGGATCGCTCTTGGCTTCCGGCTACTGAGGTTCATGCTCCTCGATTGGTGAAGGCTTTCTATTTTGCTCATCCCCGTGCCCCTGGGGGTCGTCCAGTGGCCGCCCGTAGAGGGGGGGGTTCTGTCACGGTGGCTCCCCGTACCCCCCGGCGCCTGGCAGCAGCTTCCTCGCTGCTCGCTAGCCAGGCGCCGAGTGATATTGCGGTCGCTTCCGCACACGTGGGGACGCCGGGGGGCGGGGCCTGGCGGGCTGACGCGGACCCGCCGGGTTTAAAGCCCAGACTCGCAGAACAACCGGCGCCCTGACGTGGTAGTTACTTCCCGCAGAGCTCTTGCATTCTATTGAATATTTTTGGCTATTCTGTGTACCGACCCCTGGCATTGGCAAACTGACCATTCTGTGTACCGACCCCTGGCATTGGCAAACTGACCATTCTGTGTACCGACCCCTGGCATTGGCAAACTGACCATTCTGTGTACCGACCCCTGGCATTGGCAAACTGACCATTCTGTGTACCGACCCCTGGCATTGGCAAACTGACCATTCTGTGTACCGACCCCTGGCATTGGCAAACGAACCATTCTGTGTACCGACCCCTGGCATTGGCTAATTAACTATTCTGTGCAAACACTCCTGGTATTGGCGTTTACTCTTCTATATTGGTTTTGTGGTCAGTCTGTGTGGCATCCTAAGCACGCATCAGACTACCTCTTCTATTGTTTAAGTCTTGGGAAGAGCCAACCATTCTAGGTCTTGTGTACCCTCCTAGTATCGTTCTTTGTGTCTACCTATCTTTACGTATTCTGTATCTGTCTAGACGTGCCGACCATTCTAAGGATCGGAAGGGTAGTGAGCGGTCTGCGTAATAGGGACCACCATCTTGGTAATCAGGGGGATCCGTGACAGTTCCTCCACCTCACCAACGGCCAGACTTTGAATTTCCTGGCTGCTGGTCACCAGAGTCGCATTCAGTTCCTCAGCAGCTGCTGAATTGTTCCATTGCAGCTGTTCAGTTTCCTGCAGCCGTCTCGCTGAACGCTCTGGCTGTGAATATGGAAGCAAAAAGGCAGAGGATTGCTTAATGAAAGGTGTGGTTTCTGCAAAATACACTTTTGTCCAATTTCTTACAACTTTAGTGTTAATGTTTATCATGTTCCAATAAATATTTTCTGTTTTGATCCACCAAAACCTCAAACTGAACATTTCCTTGTTGGATTATTTGCTGTGTGGAGGCGGCCATCTTTCCTACGTCACACTCGGCTGCAAGTGCTAAGTTAGCAGTGCTGAACTGCTGAACTGCTGAACAGCATTCAGTGCCAGGTTGCTAACTTAGCCCTTGCAGCGGCTGAGCAACTGAACGCGCCTCAGATTGGTCATGACTGATAACGTCGACACACGCTCTGAGTGCTGTTATTCTCTCTGAGACCAATGGTGGTAGCAGGCAGTCTCGGAGGCAGTCGAAGGATCAGATCTGTGCTATGGAACTTGTATACTTAATATGCGCAAGTCTGTAGTAGTGCACAATTTACGGTTCTTACAACTAGGGTAGCAACAAAAATTGTGCTACATCGCTGCAAGAGCTTCCAGGTTTGGGAGTTCCTGAGCTGAAGAGAAGGTGTGCGTGGCGACGTACAAAAGGAAAAAAGAAAACTAAATATGGGGAAAAAAAAAAATTGGGCTATCAGCAGCATCTGCCCAATTATTTAACCTCCCTGGCGGTATTCCCGAGTGTGACTCAGGGTTAAATTTCACTACCGTGAACGGTAACCTTGAGCCACACTCGGGCTGGATGCATACTCACCTCCTCCTGGCTCCCTCGCTGTCCCCCGCAGTGTGATCGCGGCAAGCTGCTTCCTGGAAGGCTCCCTGCGAGTCAGACAGTGCAGGGTGGGCGGGACCGGCAGCAAACTTATAAACAATTCAAAAAACACTGTAATCCAAAGTGCAATGTTTATGAACGGCCACTAGGTGGCAGTACAGGATAGGAAATAGACCATACATCCTCTTACCCTTGTTTTCAGACAGATTTCAGTGTTTTTGTTGTATTTTATTGAATATCATTTATTTGCATTATTTTAGATAATTATTTTTGGGATAATAAATTATTATTTCGTGTTTCAAACTTTATCGGACTCAGTGTATTTACTATTTTATTTATTTATTTATTTATAAAAGGATTTTACCAGTAAGGACTCTTGATTGCACGGATTTCAGTGCGTGATTCCTAATTATTACAGGCTAACTATGTACAAAGACACGTTTCCTTTAAAAAAAAAAAAAATTGAGACGCCTTTAGACACGAAATTTTGAAAAAATTAGACCGCCAGGGAGGTTAAAGTCAAAAAATGGTACTCTATTTTTATATTCAGGGTTTTTCAAAGAGATCCGAATGGCTGGAGAAAGGTAACCGAACGCTGAAAATCAGCGTTCGGTTACCTTTCTTGGCCATTTGGCTATTCAGAGAGCAGGCAATACGCCAAATACTGGCGAATTGCCTGCACATTTGGTGCCTGTTCGAGGGCAGTGAAATCCCCATAAAAAAGCACTGCTTTGGCTATTCAGAGAACACAAACCAGCAGTGAAAGGTTCCCGAAATGTCCTGCCATTCGGTGGTTTAATTCGACAGGTTTATTCAGGCGAATCCCATAGGCTTCAATGTTAAAAATATTCCCGTTTTAATTCAATATCTAATAAACTGTTCAATATAAAATTCTGCAGTAAAGTGTCTCTTTATTTATAGATTTTTTCGGATATTTTAAGCATTTTTCAGTTTTTTTTTTTTTTTAAGTTTACTTATTTTTTCTGTAACAGTCCTTTTTATTATCATTCCCTGGACCTCATATGTAAATTTCAGACATTTTCGCTCAGTAGTTTTTTTGCAAACAGAGTTTCACTTTTCAATCATTCAAGCAAACGGTTTTCCTAATTTATTCACTGCATTCTTCTGAGGTGTCGCCTTTTTCCGGAGGCTGCACTGCATGTGATTGGCTCCTGCTCGGGTTTTTCCGGCGTCTTCGACGGGTTAATCCAGATGTAGATCTATTTTCATATTTATTTTAAAAGGATGGTAAGCGCCACAAAAGTCGTGAGACTTGTGACCACACGAACTCCAATGCTACACCAGAAAATAGTGGTTTCCCCTGCACTATTAAAATCAAACACGTATACGTATCTGGTAAGCGCAAATACAAATGCTCTGGAGTTCAGATGACTCCTGCAGATCCGCAATACATCATATGGTTACATGAAAGAAGCAAAAAACAAAGATCATAGTGCAACTGGCAATGAAACACTCATTTAAATAAAATGGTGTGCAAGATTTTCCACTCGCAAACGCTGAGCCCCAACACTGGCTCCGAGTGGAACTGCGCTGCCGGGTGATTTTTCTTCCTCCTTGTTTGCAGGTGACCCCCACCTTTTCGTAGCAGTAATCTCCAAGCACCATATGGTTATGTGGAGAGAATATAAAATGGGGAGGGCAAAGAGAAAACACTCTCCTAGTGTCAATCAGACTTTAAAATCAGCAGGATTTTTTTTTGCCAAGTCAAGACTTACTCTTGGTGGAGCTAGAATATCTCGAAGTGGAACGCCCATGGATTTTTGTAGAGAAAATCCAAAAGAAAACCGCTCTGGATGCCGGGACGTGGTCTTAGATTAAAACAAAATATAATATAAAAGAACAAGCATGACCTCCAGGACGCGTTTTGCCGTTCCAGGCAGCTTCCTCAACTGGTGGCCACCAGTTGAGGAAGCTGCCTGGAGTGGCGAAACACGTCCTGGAGGTCATGCTTGTTCTAACACAATTTTATTGATTTTATAAATAATACAAGAAACCGCTACAAGGCACCAAGTGAAGCACTGAAAACAAGCTTTGTACTTCGGGGGGAGTAATACAAAATATCAATAAACAAAAATGCTAAATCAGCATTCTAACCACGAAGCAAAACAGTGCCTTAAAAAGAAATAAGTAACAATTGCAGAAGTAAAAAAAACACAAGGGGAGGGGAGAAATCAAGGTCTCCTGGTCAAATAAGTAATGCATAAATCATGGAACTGGTTGTGTCGCAAGCCACGGTTCCCATATCTTAGTACACTGCGGAACGGTATCGTGCGGTTTGCTCTGTCAAGCGTTCCATCTTATAGACATACCACACTTTCGACACCAACTCCGCTACGGAGGGAAGGGTCACTTTCCACGAACGCGCTATGCAGATGCGTGAGGCCGTGCAAACTCGATGGACCAATTTAAGGGAGTGACAAGACAGCACGTAGCGACGGGACGGGCTATTATCTGTAGACCGATAGTTTTTATGTTCCTTTCACGCGCTGAGTACCACAAAACAGTAACATGCCCACATTCCCACCACATATGGTAAAACGTTCCGCGATGGCAGTGGCGTAGCGTGGGGGGGGGCCTGGGGGGCCGTGGCCCCGGGCGCAGTTTTCTTAGGGGCGCATAATTTCAAAAGAAATTTGCGCCCCTGAAAGTTCCCAGTCAGCAGCCTGTCAGGAAGGGAGGAGCAGGACGATGCTGTCAGCACTCAGCAGCTGACTGGGCGAGTCACGTGACTATGATGCGGCACGTCGGGGACACGCTTCACTGATGTGTGGTGTGGTGTGGGAGAGAGCAGCCTGTCGAGCAGAAGGCTGAACCTGGCTGAGGGCGGCAGAAAGTGTTTGTCCCAGTGCTCATCGATCAGGACGGGTGAGTGAGTCAGCGGCAGTAAATGCCCTACTGGGAGGCTGCTCATGAGGTGCAGGGTCTTTTCAAATGTAAAAAAAAAAAAAAAAGGTTTACATTCCTTAAAAGTCAGAGACGCTGGACATCTGTGTTACACCAGTCCAGCTCTATGCTCTGTATTCAGGGCTGCCTGCCTTTCACACCTTGTTGCTAAATAGCTTGTGTGAAGCTGCATGTGAGATGAAGCAGGGAAACCAGGCTCCCATAGCAGTGTGAAGCAGCCAGCTGTGACCTAATGGCCCCTGCCCCCCTCACCCCTTCAACTGCATCTAAGCACAGATTCAACAGGCAGAAGTGTGTGTGTGTGTGTGTGTGTGTGTGTGTGTGTGTGTGTGTGTGTGTGTGTTTTCGGGGCATAGGGGGGCCTTCTACTGTGAGTGATTGCTGTGGAGCTCTGTAATACACACCACACATTACTCTGAGATAGTCTATTTTAATATTTAAATTCTTTATATATTTTTATATTGTAATTTTTATATTTATTTTAATATATTTTAATATATTTTAACTTATTTAGATTGTATATTATATTTTAATAAACTATTTTGGTACTTAACTTTTAGTATATTTTAATATTCTTCATTTTACTATATTTATTTTAATAATATTTTATTATTTTAATATTTATTTTAATAATTGAAGGGGACACTATGCACCTTAACCACTTTGGCTCATTTAAGCGGTCAGGCAGTGGAGGCACAAAGGGTCTGATTTATGCATTAAAGGAGTGCTGCTGTCCACAAACGCAATGCAACACGGTGTGAAGCGGTTACTTCAACCCACATCACAGGCAAAGCTGGCTATTTCCAACTCTGGGTGCTCAGCCACGTGGCCCAATGCTGGCTGAGCGCACAGAGAAGATAGGCCTGTATATACGGAGCACGTCTCTATGTGCAGCGCTGCCTACAGGCGCTGTGCGTCGTTTTGCATTTGCTGTATCTCCGGCTTTAAGGGCGAGTACCCCCACCCCCGTTTTCCAAGAAAAAAAGCACTGGTTTTGATTATTAATAATAATCATGGCCCCTGGGGAGTCCTGACAAGAACCCCCTCACTCCTGCTGCTGCACCTGAATCCCTCTGGACTCTGGAGAGTGACGGTGAAATGGCATAGTAAACTACATTTTAATATAGTAAATGAAATGGGGGCATAATAAATTAATACTGAAGCCTAGTAAATGAAATTGGGTGCATAACAGATGAAATGGGGGTGTAATAAAATATATGGAGACTTTACAGTGACAGGTATTTATACCGTCACTAAGGGGGGCGCAATTTTTGTCTTGCCCAGGGCGCTGACAACCCACGCTACGCCACTGCGCGATGGCCACAACCTCTAGTACAGAGGCCAGACAAACCCGGGTAAATTCTTTGTAGTCTAGCAGGGTCCAGGTACCATCTGCAAAGAAGTTTGTAGCAGTTCTCTTTCACCAAGGTACAGGTGGTTATCCCCATGGAGGACTCCATCAGCGCCTCCCACTCCTCCCGAGGAATAGGGCGACCAACATCCCTCTCCCACAGCTGTTGATATGAGCATGGTCTATGAAGTAATGGGGAAAGGAGCAGTGCATAAAGTAGAGAGATCGCCCCAGCCGTACTCGAGCTCCTCATCGCCAGGCTTTCAAACGGTGTGGTGGTAGGGATACCTGAAGTTAAACAATTGTGGACAAAGTGACGTAATTGAATGTAACGGTGAAATTCCCTCAACGGAATGTCATGAGATTCTCTAGAATACTCCCAAGAGGGGAATTTCCCTTGAAAGAGCACCGAGCCCAGTGTCGTGAATCCCTTATTCTGCCACCACTGAAACGCTCGTCCCGCTCTCCCAGACCATGGCGGAAAAAGGGGGTTATCTCTCAAAGGAATCATCCCAGAGCCCAGTGTAGTAAGAGACGCCCGAAATTTGACCTTGGACCACAAATTAAGTGAGTGAATAGAAGTAGGCAATAATCGCTTCCGTTCGGTCGAGGAGATCTGTCTCCAGGGCAGCTGTGATAGGCAAGCCGGAGAGACACACCTGGTCTCAATATCTACCCAACAGACACTGCCTTGTCTCGAGGACCTTTGAAGGAGCTGAGTTAGTTGCGCCGCGTCATAGTATAGTGTAAGATCCGGAACTGCCAGGCCCCCACGCTGTTTTGGTCGGCGCAAAACGGTCCTGGAGACTCTTGTTTTTTTCCCCTGCCAAACATAGCAATAGAAAGCCGTTTGGAGGACAGGTAACATGGTCGGTAGAAGGGGCACGGGTAGTGTGTGAAAGAGGTAATAAAGCCGTCATCTTAATAGCGTATATGCGTCCCATCCAAGAGATAGAGTAGGAGGACCACTGACTGAGTAAAGATTTGATATGTTTAATCATGTCGGGATAATTGGCTGCATACAATTGGTTGGGGTGGGCAGTAAGGTAGACGCCCAAATACTGAATGTGCTGAGAACACCACCTAAAGGAAAATGTGTTTTTAAGAAGTTGTGTCATATCTTGAGCTAGCGAAACGTTAAGCGCTTCCGATTTAGAAATATTTATTTTATACCAAAAGAAGAAAGACAACTATATAAATTTGGTAACGAAATTTGAGGTTGGGTTATTGTGAGAAGACTGTCATCTGCAAAGAGGCCCAATTTATATGATGCGGCGCCCACCACGATCCCTGTAATGTCCAGGTGCTGACGTATTTGCTCGGCCAGGGGTTCCAGGCAAGGGGAAACAAGAGTGGGGACAGGACAGCCTTGCCGCGTACCATTAAGAATAGGAAATGTTTTTGACTTCCCTCCCATGGTTGTAAATGAAGCCATAGGAGACGCGTACAGTGCCTGAATACTTCGGATCATAGTAGCTCCGAGGCCGAACTGACGTAAAACTTCCCATAGATAGGTCCAGTCTACGCGGTCAAAAGTCTTCTCGGCGTCAAGAGAAAGCAAAAGGGCAGATTGTTGAGTAGTATGTGCTACGGAGATAACATTCGCCGTACGGTTGACTTAATCTGGAGCACCTCGGGAAGAGCTAAAACCTACTTGGTTTGCACTAAAAATGGTAGGTGGTGACTCAAGCGAAGCGCAAGTAGCTTCGCATAAATTTTTATGTCTACGTTAAGCAGGGATATTGGGCGGTAACTAGCGCATGCAGAAGGGTCCTTCCCCTCCTTCGGGATTACAACAATGGAGGCCGCTAACAGTTCTTGAGGCGGAGCTTTGATTTTCAGAAATCCATTATACATGTTAACTAATAAAAGGGGCCAACTGAACTCTAAATTTTTTATAATAAAAGGGGGCTAAACCCATCAGGGCCCAGGGCCTTAGCTGGTTTAAGATCCTTTAAGAGTGAAAGAACTTCCTCTGTAGTAACCGGGGAGGCTAATTCGCTGGCCTGTTGCGGAGTTAAAGAGCGGAGGGGGAGTTGGTCTAGGTAAGATCTAATCTTATCTAGGCGCTGCGCGTCTGAAGCCGCCGTGGTCCCATCATAAAGAGTGGCATAATATTGCGCAAAAGCGTCTGCAGTAGAAGCCGGATCCAACGCGGGAATATTCCCAGGGCGGATAATTTTTGCGATGGAATTTCGCTTGCGTACAGTTTACGAGCTAACATGGCATCCGGTTTATTCCCGTGATTAAAAAAACAACTGACCAACCCGCCAAAGATCACCTAATGCCCTCTCTGTCTGTAAAGAGTTTAGTTCGCCTCTGACAGATACCAATTTATTCCAGATAAAGAGGTCTGGACACGCTTTATGTGAACGTTCAAGGTCAGATCCGCCTTTTGGTTACGTAAACGTTTATAATGAGCTTAGAAACAATATTAGTGTAGCGCTCCCATACCCCACAGATGGTATATGCACAATTCTCAAATATCTCACAAATAGTCTTAAGGGATTTTTTTCTTTCCTTCCAAATCTTTATATGTGGAGTGCAGCACGCCAAAATATCATCTGAAGTTCCTCTTTTTTTCAGACGTTGAGGATCTTCACCTTCCCATCAAATGTTCAAATCGACTCCATACTTAAAGGCATTAAAAAAATAGGATGGTGCAGACTATTTTTTAAAACGTGATAAAACACATATATAGATTGCACTCACCCAGTTGGAGCCTTTGAACAGGCTCTAGGTAATCAAGCTCTAAGGTTTTATTCGTCAGCCAAACCTTTTGAAAAAAGCTCAAGGATTCCAATAAAGTAAGGAATAAAATGTATTTAAAATAAAATTGTTAAAACAAGCAGCTAGACGCGTTTCGCCCTATAGAATAACGGGCTTCATCAGTAGAAAATAACATTCATAATACAAAAACAACCCCCACTTATATAGGGGAGGAAACTAAACTATTTCCCTATCGATTGGAAACAAATGAGTTTCTGGTGTGCAGAACGCCGAATTTATCAGCTGTTAAAAAATTATATATATATATAAACTCAATGTTACCACCTCCATATTCCCTCAACAGCACTTTTCGTTTTCACTAGTTTTGTGATCACTGCACTATCCATTTTGGAAAGAATCCCTGTTTATTTACAAAATTGTTTTAAAAGTGCATACATTGTAGAATATTGCGCACGTTGTTTTGTGGAATAAATTATAATGTTTCAGAAATTATATTTTAATTAGTGTCATACTGGCACTAATAATTATTTTTGGATCGCGACTTAATGACCAAGGACAATTGTGGATCCTGAGGGTCCACAGGTTGAGAACCACTGTTCTAGATTGCATGCTCGTTTGAGAAGGCGAATCCCTTAGGATTCCATGTAATAAAATTATATTTATTCAACAGTTTATTTTTCACTTTCAGCAAACCATTTTCTCTTTTTTTTTTTTTTTTTTGGAACATTTTGATGCTTTTTTTTGAGAAATTTTTGATTTACTTTCTTTTAAAGACTTTTTTTTATTCTTTAACAGACCATTTGTTTTAGGACTTTTAATTATTTCTACACCTTTTCAGGAATGTTTGTTTAAACACCTTAAAACAAAACGGAACTCTGCGATTCTGTTTTTTTCCTGCTGCTCGGCGGCTCCACCTCTGTCGCACTTTGGGAACCCTGCGATGAATAGTGAATTCTCCGCAGGGTCAGCTAACTGAAGTCGCCAAAGAGCACCGAACGAGAAAGCACTGAAATTTCAGTGATTTCTGAATAACCCCTATAGTGATTTTGTGTTTGATTTCAGATGGGATTTTTTATATGGGATACATAAATCGCAGATGTCAAAATTAACGGACGAACTGAGGGCGTGTATAAGTGGATAAAATTGAGTCAATTTCTATCTAGGGTGAGAGAGGGGCATGCAGTTTTGTGATGTGTATTTTGTTAATCTGTACTTTTCTCAACTAGTTTCGACAGGCACATACAAGATCAAAATGGCACAAGTCGTCTCCCCCCGGGAAAGTTGTTTTTTTTTTGTAGTTTAAATGTTTTATTTAACAATTTATCCTGCCTCTTCTATGTAAAGGATGAGATGGTACAAATGGGTAAAATGACACAACTTTAGCTTAAAAATATAAAAATTTCAAGCAAAAACGAGTATAGAATCTTAGTTTTTGTTCTCCTGTGCCGATGAATAGGGATGAGCTGTTCGGTTCGGAGTTCGATTCGAACATTGCCCGTTCGGCGAACATCGAACATTTCCGCGTGTTCGCCCACAATGCACTTTGGCTACAGCCTTGCACCTGACCAAAGGTCAGGTGCAAGACTATGCCAATCACGGATCAGAGTCCTGATTGGGCAAAATTTGCCCAATCATGGGCTCACAGAGCTAAGTCCCGCAGCACACTATAGAGGGCTTCTTCCCTGCCTGCAGCCCCATCGCGTATATTTGCATGAGTGAATCAGAGAGGAGAGGAGATTATTATGTCAGGGTGTATCAGTGACGTTGTAGGGGATTTCTGGGAATTAGAATCTGTATTGGCACTGCCAGGCTATCAGGGACAGTGTGTTTCAGTGAGTTGGAGATTTCTGGGAATTAGCCTGGCAGTGCCAAACACAGATTCTATCAGGGATCGTGTGTATCAGTGAGTTCTACCACAGTTCAGAAAATTTGAATCTGTCTTGGCACAGCCTGTTATCAGTGTGTATCAGAGAGTTATACCACATTTCAGCAAATTTGAATCTGCCTTGGCACAGCCAGGCTATCAGGGACAGTGTGTATCACTGACTTATAGCATTGTTCTGGAAAATCTGTATATCTTTGATCTAATTCTAGATACCATACAATAACACAGTTTAATCAGAGTTCATCTGTTTATCTATTTATTTATTTATTTGAAAAGGATTTTACCAGGAAGGATACATTGAGATTTCTCTCGTTTTCAAGTATGTCCTGGGTTCGAGAACATTGTATTTCTGTAACAACTGTAACCACTCAAAGTAATTGAGAGTATTGAGAGTTGAATCTGGCTGTTGCCAGTAATCAGGGTGTTGCAGCCTGCAGGAGAGGAAGTGAATCAGAGAGAGTAGAGGACATGGCAGCCTTGCAGGGAAAATATCAGTAAAATCGCCGACTTATATCAGTTATGCATATCTCCAATCTTTATACCAGAGTTGAATCAGACTTCTGAATATCTTTAATCTATATATCACTCACCATGTCAGAAAGAACAAAAAGGACAGGCAAACGCTCCCAGACACAGATAAGAGGGCAAGCAGCCTCTGTGTCGGAAGGCAGTGCCCCTGGTCGTCGTGCATCCTCTGCAGGGGCACGCTTGTCCATTCTAACTGGTGCTGGCCGTCTTATGCTGCAGCAAAATACAGAGGATTTGCAGGATTGGCTAACCAGGCCATCCTCATCCTCCGAGTCCTCTGCCAGCCAGGCTTGTAGTGCTTTACAGTCCACCTCAATGATTCATATCATTTTAATATTGGACTGCAGGGTCCACCACTGCACTCTTCCACAATACCACAGAAGGGTTATGGTGTGAAGGCACTTGCTGCCACCAAAGGTAAAATATTTGGGTGCACTGCCGCCGACGCCTATACCAGATTCATATCATTTTAATATTGGACCGCAGGGTCCACCACTGCACTCTTCCACAATACCACAGAGGGGTTACGGTGTGACGGCACTGTTGCCGACACTAAAGGCCCAATTTTAAAGCACGTATTGTTACTTTCATCCAAAGCCTGCATAAGTTTCACCATAATTTAGCCCAAAAAAAATCACTAAACTTGTTCTGCGTGTCCTAAAATGTCGTCTCTTTCATACAGGCTGCCGCCCCAAGCAGTTGTTTATGAATCGATTAAAGGAATACCATTTACCGTCATTTAAATTGTCATTTTTTTGCCTTTAAATGTTTCTATACATCCTACAAATCTGCCAATTCACGAGCAGGTTATGGGGACCTCCTAGGCACGATATTTGAAGGAATTTTTCGTTTTTATTTTTAATCTTTATTTCATCGAGAAATCACTGTTCCTTTAAAAACTTTTTTTTTATTTTTTGTCCTCGTTTCCTGTCCCCCAGGGCACTACCTGGACCCCCATACACCTTTTATGGCAAATATCTAGCATATATGCCCTCTTGGAGGGCACTCTAAAAATCGAACGTTCGGGTCCCATTGACTTGCATTGATTTCAGATCGAGTTCGAAGTCGAACCGAACACGGGGGCGTTCGGCTCATCCCTACAGATGAAGTGGTGTTAATTGCGGAATCCTAAACTGTTTGTATTAAACATATAGTGAACAAGGACTCCTTTGCGGCTTTTTAGGATGCACAGTCAGAATGACCCAAAAATTTCACTTTTTTGGCCCATTAGAATGATCAATATTTTGAAATATGAAAAAAATGGAAATGGCAAACTAAATTTATTTTTGGATAGAGGAGGGTCTTCTGTAACAAAAAAAATAAAAAAATATATATAGTGTGGATATCTTACAGATAGTTGGCTGAAATTAGGGTTTCAATACAGACACTGCCAATGTCTGAAAAAGTGTTAACAGCAAAGGGGTTAATGACTGCCCATACAATCGTCCTCCAAAATGGTTATATTAATGGAGACTATATAAAAACGTGTCATGGCTTACAAATTCTTCCGTTTATCAGCAAATTCTCTCTGAAATACTTAAATAGACTGGATAGTTATTTTTTCGCATTTGTTACAAAGTTATAAAGAAAATTAGATCAAATCTTAGCATTAAATATCTAAAATAAAAAATTTGACTCGTAGCCTACCTTACTTCAAGGAACTGTGTTATAGCGCTGCAGCAGCCACCTTCTGTCTCCTTGGGTATGCTTAAGTGGTTGACAAGCAAAAAAAGCACCTTACAGCTGATTAAGAACAATTAAACTCCACGTAGCTTTTCAGACGGACTCTCAGATTTAACAAAGGGTTACAGATAAGCACTGCATTGTACCTTTTTTTTTGGAAATGTTTAAAATCAATACACCTGTTTAACACTTTGAGCTAGCTGCTGTACAGTGTATATATAAGTGAGCTTCTTGGACTGCACCATATCAGCTGCCAACGGCACGCTGCACTCATCTGTGTACAGGAAACCCACAGATCACAGCTACCTCCACAAGACCAGCTTTCATCCCTTCATCCCTTCCCAACCACACGAAACAAGGCATCATCTACAGCCAGGCCATCCGGTACCATCGAATCTGCTCTGACACTGGGGACAGGGATGAACACCTGAACAAACTATCTGCATCATTCCAGCGAAAGGGCTACAAGGAAAGGACAATCTCAAAAAAAAATAAAAAAATCAAACCTGCCCTGAAAACACCACGCGAACAGCGTTACAAAGAAAAGAGAATCACCACACGGATCCCTCTAGTTCTTTCCTATAACCCGACTCTAGAGGGAATTCGCAAAATTATCAAAGATTGGCAGCCACCAGTCACAGAGGACCCTGCGCTCAAAGAAATATTCCCACAGCCCCCTTACTGGCATTCAAGCAACCCCCAAACCGGAGGCAAAAACTGGTCCGCAGCAAACTCACTCAGGAACAGGACGACATACAGAATGGAACCAAACGCTGCAACAAATCCTGCTGCAAACTGTGCCAACACATGTGACAGCAGCACTGCACGGCACAACGCCACACACATCAAGGGCTCGTACCCTTGCACGTCTGCCAATGTGCTATACATGATCCAATGCACAGCGTGTGATAAGGGCTGCTATATTGGTGAAACCAGCCTTAAACTAAATCTCAGGATGAACCAGCACAGACACTCCATCAAGAACCACCAGGAAAATACATATTGTAGCCCGGTGGGACACCACTTCAATCTAACAGGCCACTCCATCCAAAACTTCAAAATTAAAATTCTCAAAGGACGTTTTAAAGACCACAGTGAATGCAAAACATATGAAATGAAAATGATCCCTTTTTTTTTTTTGTAAATAAATTTTTATTAAGTTTCAACTCAAGGTGACCTAAGGAAACAACATAAGGGGGGGGGGTCATATGAAAAAATCTGCAGAGTTTTGGAAAATAAGGGGTGGGGGAGGTTATAATGAAAGTCATCAAAAATGCTTCAGAAGGATGAAAAATAAAAGTAAAAGAAAACAAAAAGTCTCAGATTTATCCCCATCGGGGGAATGTCAGCTGGAAAAAAGAAATAAAATAATGTCCGAAGCATCTCTGAACAACATAAAACCAACGTGGAAAGGGATACGATAAAACTCTAGGGTCTTCTAAGCACAGCTAGGAGTAATAGGAGACTGCAAAGGGGATATAAAAGGGGAAAAATACTCAAAACAGCTATACTCAGCAAAGGGGAAGGGAAAGGGGAGACGCTAAAACCGTCGTAGACAGAGCCATCAGCTTATGGGTAAGGTGGGTAATAAAGAAATATCGCACAGTGGGGGTTAGAAAATAAAGGGGGTCAGGCCTTGGATCCACAGTACTGCTGGGGAAATGCTTCATCCGGTATCCAGGAGGAGGATCGGTTGATGAACCCCTCCGGGTCTGACCTTCTCCCGAGGTGTCTGCTCGACCATCAGACTCCAGAGCACTCCATCCATAACCGGAGTGACTCCACGGGACCAAGGTCGATACTGCAGCTCCTTCACAGACAATCCCGCGCAGCACGGCAGCTCCTCCACCGCAAACTTTACAGAGACGTCTGGCTTCTCCAGGATAGAGACCACCAAGTTGACCTCCAATCCAGCAGGCGCCAGCAGGTCCTGCTCCGGGGACCCTCTCCTCAGTGGATGATCGGACCACGTCGAAACAGCTAAAACCCCAGCCCGGAATTCCGCATCTTCACCAATGGCCGCCAGGTCCCCGACAGCTGGTAGAGGTGAGGCATCATCCGATGTGCACGGGCAAGAGCTCAGCGGCGCTCTGCAGCCCCGCAGCATGGCCATCATCCGGCGCCACGTCCCCTTCATAAGAGGGCTCCGGTCGTCCCCCTCCAGCAACATTAGACAGGCCTCAAGGCCTGCAAGCGCATCCATCCAACGTTAGACAGGCCTCAAGGCCTGCAAGCACATCCATCTTCACTGCAGTGTGGGGAGGGGGAGCGACCCAGCCCCCAGACTCAGCCTCATCCCTCCTCAGCATTCCGTCCCGAGCCGCGAACCGGAGACGGAGGCCCTCCATCCCCACAGCCCGCGTCCCGGGCTTGGTTAACAAGACATCCACAGGAGGGCATAACAAGGTGGTAGTAGAGTCCAGGGGGATAGGACCCAAGATGGCCACCATCAACGAAAGCCATCGAGAGAATGCCCGGCGATCTCAGGTCCAGTGGGGGGGGGGAAACGGGCCCCGGACAGCACACCCCGATGGCCAGCCACTCAGGGCTCTCAACAAGTAGTTTCCAGCAGCAAAAAGGGGTCTTAAAGATCCCTTAGAGAGAGGATGGGTCGGAGCTCCACAGACACGCGTCCGCTCTCCTCAGCAGCCGGCTACCCCCCCCACATATTTTAACACTATATATGCTGGGCTCAAGGTGGACTCTGGGGTTTTTAACCCATTATCATAACGTCACATAACATTCAAAATTCTGGCTGATGCTTGTTTGTTTTTTTTTCTTTCTTTTGTTTTTTTTATTCATGTCTCTTTCAGTCTTCACTGGTTTATGTTTTTTTTTTTCTCTTTTCCATTCAAGTTGTATGATCTTATCTCTGTTGATTTATTATGGGCCCAAGATCCCTCATGCGTTCATTTTCCCATTTTTAACATACCATTTGACTCTCACTCTTTATGACATCTAACCCCCCACCCATGTGACCCTTTATGACCGAATATTTAATTCTAGGAACTGATCAGTAAGCTTCCAGACCTGAGGAAGAGCGTAATCCTCCTCGAAAGCTTGTCTTTTAAATGTTACGTTAGTCTAATAAAAAAGGTATCACTACGTACGGCTATACTCGTGAATATATATATTAAACCTATGATCCCAGTGGCGTAGCGTGGGTTGTCAGCGCCCGGGGCCAGCCAAGAATTGTGCGCCCCCCCCCCAACCTGTGGACACGTTATCGATATTGCCCCAGCTCACACATGGATTTGCCCCCCAGCTCTCACCTGGATATTGCTCCGGCAGGGGTTGAGGGGACCCAGAAGATGCCGGGCAGCGGGAGTGCCTGCCCGGTCCTGAACAGTCCGTCCTGTTCTTGAAGGGGATGCGGCTGCGTGCAGGCGTGCGCAGGTCACGCGGTCGGCTAATCAGGTGGTACAGAGACTCAGTACCACCTGATTAGCCGGACCGCGTGACCTGCGCACGCCTGCACGCAGCCGCATCCCTTCAAGAACAGGACGGACTGTTCAGGACCGGGCGGCGGGCAGGCACTCCCGCTGCCCGGCATCTTCTGGGTCCCCTCAACCCGCGGGCCAGTTTTAGGGGCGCAAAAGCGCCCCTAACAAAACTGCACCCGGGGCCACGGCCCCCCAGCCCCCCCACGCTACGCCACTGTATGATCCTGCTACACCTTCAAAAAGTAATACGTATATCCATGCGGTGCAAAGCCAAAAAATGGTGAATAGGTATATGCAAAGAGAAAATGGCTTTTATTAATTATTATTATTCTTCTTTCTTTATAAAGCGCCAGCATATTCCGCAGCGCTGTATAATAAGCACAGTATAGACAGGGTTACAATACATTGAACAACATTTGACAAACAGTACAGGAGGAGATGAGGGCCCTATTCCCGTAGGAACTCACAATCTGGGAGGGTTGGGGTTGGAAACAGGAGGAGAGGACTGTAAGGTGAGAGTGATTGATGGTTGCGTCAGGGACTTGGGTGGTAGGCTTCCCTAAATAGGAATGTTTTCAGGGAGCGTTTGAAGGAAGAGAAGTTAGGGGAAAGTCTGACAGTACGAGGGAGAGCGTTCCAGAGAGTGGGGGCTGCGCGTGAGAAATCCTGCAGTCTATCATGGGAAGAGGTGATGCGGGGAGAAGCTAGGCACAGGTCACTGTTTGACCTTAGGGAGCGGGCTGGGGTGTATTTGGTGATTAGTGAGGACAGGTAGTGGGGAGCTGAGTTAGTGAGGGTTTTGTAGGTAAGGATAAGGATTTTGAACTTAATTCTGCAGTGGATGGGGAGCCAGTGAAGGGACTCGCAGAGGGAGCGGCAGAGACAGAGCGGCGGGTGAGGTGAATTAGCCTGGCGGAGGCGTTCAGGATGGATTGTAGGGGGGAGAGGCGAGACAGAGGGAGGCCAGATAAGAGATTATTGCAATAGTCGAGTCGGGAGATTACCAGGGCGTGTAGGAGTTGTTTTGTGGTGACAGCGGTAAGAAATGGCTGAATTCTGGAAATATTACGCAGTTGGTATCGGCAGGAGGAGGAAAGAGACTTGATGTGGGGGATGAAGGAAAGAGCAGAGTCAAGTGTAACTCCAAGGCAGCGAACTTGGTTTGATGGGGAGATGGTGATACCCTCCACCGTGATAGAGAAGTCAGGAGGTGGGGAGGCATTGGAGATAGGAAAAAGTAGGAGTTCAGTCTTTGACATGTTGATCTTTAGGTGGTGGGAGGCCATCCAGGAGGAGATGCCAGATAACAGTCACTGACTTTTGAAAGGACAGGGGGAGAGAGATCAGGGGTAGAGAGGTAGATCTGAGTGTCATCAGCGTAGAGGTGGTAATTAAAGCCAAAGCTGTTGATGATTTTGCCCAGAGAGGAGGTGTAGATGGAAAAGAGCAGAGGACCAAGGACAGAGCCTTGAGGTACACCAACAGATAGAGGCAATGAAGGAGGAGGAGTTACCAGCAAAGGACACACAGAAGGACCTGTTGGATAAATAGGATTCGACCCAAGCGAGTGCAGTGTCACCGAGACCCAGAGAGTTGAGGGTCTGTAGAAGGAGGGGTGGTCAACAGTGTCAAAAGCAGCCGAGAGGTCAAGCAGGATGAGAATAGAATAGTGGCCGTGTTTTTTAGCAGTTAGGAGGTCGTTGGTGACTTCGGTGAGGGCAGTTTCAGTTGAGTGTAGGGGACGGAAGCCAGATTGCAGGGGGTCAAGTAGGGAATTGGAGGACAGGAAGAGGGAGAGGCGGTTGAAGACTAGTTTTTCTAAGAGCTTTGATGTGAAGGAAGCAGGGATAAGGGCGGGTAATTGGATGGAGAGTTGGGATCTAGGATGGTTTCTTTAGTAAAGGGGTAACTAGCGCGTGTTTGAAGGCGGATGGAAAGGAGCCAGTGGAGAGAGATAGGTTGAAGATGTGTGTGAGAGCAGGGGTGAGGGAGGAGGAGAGGGGAGGAATTAGATGTGAGGAATGGGTCGAGCAGGTACGTGGTGAGATGTGAGGAGGACAATAAGGAATTGACTTCCTCCTCAGTGGCTGGGAGGAAGCGGCAGAGGGTGGCAGAGGGGACCTGTGGGAGTGGAGGTGGCAGATCACTATCTTGTGTTGGGATGTTACTTCTGATAGTTAGAGTTTTACTGAGGAAGTAGTCTGCCAGGTCTTGAGCGCTGAAGGCAGCTGTGGGGGGAGGTGCAGGTGGGTAGAGGAGGGTGTTGAAGGTGGACCAGAGCTGTTTAGGGTTGGAGGACAGCGTAGATATAAGAGATGAGAAGAAGGATTGTTTGGCCAAGTGGAGGGCAGAGGTGTATGACCGGAGAATAAACTTGAAGTGAACAAAATCAGCTTCAGAGCGGGATTTCCTCCAGGCACGCTCTGCGGTGCGGGAGCATCTTTGCAGGTAGCGAGTCTGGAGGGTGTGCCAGGGCTGAAGCTGGCGGTGTGGGGCCTTACAGAGTCGAAGAGGAGCAAGAGTGTCTAGAGCAGAGATAAGCGTCGTGTTGTAGTGATTAGTGGCAGCATCAGGGCAGGTGAAGGATGAGGTATGAGGGAGGTGGTGAAGTAGGTTGGAGAATTGATGGGGGTCCACAGCATGTAGATTTCTGCGAGTGTGTGTGCGGGGTGGGGGAGCAGGGTGTTTAGGAAGTCCAGATAGGTTGAAAGAGAGAAGGTGGTGGTCCGAGATGGGGAAAGGGCGACAGTTGAACTCAGAAATGGAGCAGAGGTTGGAAAAGACAAGGTCAATAGCGTGACATCGCGGTGGGTAGGGAGGAGGGAGGATTGTGTGAGTCCAAGGGAGGACGTGAGTGAAAGAAGTTTGGAGGCAGCAGGGGCGGAAGGATCGTCAATGGGAATGTTGAAGTCCGAGAATTAAGCATGGAAGATTAGAAGACAGGAAGTGAGAAAGCCAGGTAGCAAAGTGGTCAAAGAACTGGGAGGTTGGTCCGGTGGGCGGTAGATGACTGCCATCCTGAGAGCCAGAGGAGAGAACAGGCGGATGCAGTGTGTCTCGAAGGAGGAGAAGGAGAGGGATGGGGGTGGAGGGAGATGCTGGTAGGTACAGGTGGGAGAGAGCAGGAGTCCGACCCCGCCACCATTTCTCTCACCCGGTCTGGGGGTATGGCTCAAGTGTAGACCGCCATGTGAGAGAGCAGCAACGGAGGCCGTGTCAGAGGGAGTTAGCCAGGTTTCAGTTAAGCTAGGAGGTTGAAGGAGTTTGACTCGAAAAATAAAATAAGTTTATAGCAAATTAAAAATGAAGACTGACGTTTGGCTCTCTCTGGAGCCATTATCAAGGTTACAACATATACTAGCGGCATGTTTAAATACAGTAAGAAAAACACAACTTGCCTATCGCGTCGCCTATCTCAATCAAGCGTTCCACGTGGACGCATATTTTTTATATACATGGGTAATATTGTAATCTAACACTCTAGATTGTAAGCTTTTTTTCTGCAGGTCCCTCTACACCTCATGTTTTTGGTTTTGATGTTTATTCTCATTTTGACTCTCAGGTTAATTGTAAACGCTATATAAATAATAATGTAACATGTTTATTGAGTACTTTACCAAATTCATGTTTTGACTAGTAAAAACTAGTTCACTCAAGGCTCCTTAGGGGTCTATTCACAAAGCACTGACATTGTAGGCACTTTAGGTGCTTTGCAGTTCATTTCGGCGATTCCATTTCACTGAAAATTCTGTGAATTCACCATTTATTGAAATGGTAAATGTATTTTGCTGAAATTTGAAATAGCCACCGAATTGCACCAATAATTGCCAAACTGGAATTCACCGGGGTGTTGCACACGAGAGAGGGGGGGGGGGGTTAAATCAACATAAACTTTGTAAAAAGGTGTCCAAATAATAAAAAAAAAAAGTGTCCTTAAAGAATATAAACTTTAGTAAAAAATAATTTTAAAAATATTACAAATTAAAACAGATTTTAAAAATAAAGAGGGTCCTTTAAAAAATAAAAATTTATCAAGTTTAAAAACGTCTATTTTTTAAAAGCTATTACAATTTGTAAAGATTTAAAAAAGGTTTTTGGAAAAAAAAAATGGTCTCCAATTGAAACAGTACTTTGTCACATTGCAAACTTAGATTTGTCTAGTCACAGAACGCTGAAGTTTCGTCAAAATGCCCTTATTTTCGGTGTTTAAACATGCGAATCCAATAGGTTTCAACGTAATAAATATTGGTGCCTTTGAATTGCACCATATTTCGCCATCAATTCGCAATTGACAGCTTTGTGAGTAGACTAATTGCACCTACATTGAAATTCACCAGTGAAATTCGATGCCAATTTTGAATGTTGGTGTAGAACATCCATTGCAACTAGTTAGAACTAAAAAGGTTGCAAAGCTCCATTGTCTCGGCTAGTTTTACCCGCTTCCGCTTATTAACCCCTAGTTCTGACAGAAAGCTGTAGAGAAAACCGGTTTTAACTGAAAGTAATGTACAGAATACGGGTTGTGGCTGCTATATGTTACCATAAAAAAATAGAAGTCAGTAAAAACTAGGTTCAAGTGCAACAAAACCATTTTGATTGCGGCTATACAGAACGCACTGGTCTTCGTTCATTTTTG
Organism: Leptobrachium leishanense; assembly: GCA_009667805.1. NCBI lineage: Eukaryota > Metazoa > Chordata > Amphibia > Anura > Megophryidae > Leptobrachium > Leptobrachium leishanense. Next base: position 74,634,754 of record CM019072.1, on the reverse strand, counting down.
GGTATACTCAGTTCTTCCAGAAACTTTGCTTTTTACCAACTGGCTGGTATTTAATTTATGGTATTTAGGGCTGAATATAGAATATTTGATACAGTCCTAACCTCAACATCTGAGGGTTGGGATTTAGGGTTTATTATTTCAGAGGATCTAAGGGTAAGTAGTCAATGTAATAGAGCAGCAGGAAATGCTAGCAGAATGCTTAGTTGTGTAGGGAGAGGTATTAGCAGTAGGAAAAGGGAAGTGCTCATGCCACTGTACAGAGCACTGGTGAGACCTCACTTGGAGTACTGTGTGTGCAGTACTGGAGACCGTATCTCCAGAAGGATATAGACATCTTAGAGAGAGTTCAGAGAAGGGCTACTAAAATGGTGTACGGCTTGAAGGAGAAAAGTTACCAGGAAAGGCTTAATGATCTTAACATGTACAGCTTGGAAAAAAGACGAGACAGGGGAGATATGATAGAAACATTTAAATACGTAAAGGGAATCCACAAGGTAGAGGAAGGGAGTATATTTAAAAGGTAACAAAGTAGCAAAACAAGAGGACATAGTCTTAGATTAGAGGGGCAAAGGTTTAAAAGTAACATCAGGAAGCATTATTTTACTGAGAGGGTGGTGGATACATGGAACAGCCTTCCAGTTGAAGTGGTAGAGGCCAAAACAGTAATTGAATTTAAGCAGGCATGGGATAGGCATAAGGCTATCCTAAACAAAAGATAAATCCAGGTAAAGTATCCATGTAATTGGGCAGACTAGATGGGCCGAAAGGTTCTTATCTGCCGACATTTTTCTTTGTTTCTATTTCCTCACTTCATTTAGTTTGTTCACCCGCTTACACTGATTGTAAACTTGCTTTCTACTGATGTAAAACAGGATGAAGGGCATCTACACCAGATATAGACATATAAACATGATATTACTCAGTGAAAGCAGACAGAACTCGAATTTACTGAAATGTAAATTAAAGAGTTTAAAAACATTTTCAGAAAAAGGCTCCACAGTCGTATGTATTTAATAATGTAATTTAGGTTCAAAACATCATTGTAAATGTAGTTCTAGGATAATTTATACATGCATGGAAAATTCTAAATTTATAAACTTTTTCATTTTATTTAAAATAATATTTTTTTTTTTTTTATTTTTTATTTTTTTTATTTAGAGAACATAATACATGTTTAGGTGTAAATTAGAGGAATGGCCCAACCACTACGTTAAGTACACTGCAGCTGGCATCCCTCTTTGACATTTGTTGTACTGTAGATACTAGAATATACAGCTAGATTTCGGCGACAAAATTTTACCTTAAAATTGGAGGGGTCGCGTTATAATTGCATCGCGTGTAAAAAAAAAAAAAAAAAAAAAACACAAAAAACAAAACAACAACTTGCCTTGCTTTAGATCTCAGGTCTCCCGGGAGTTCCGGTAGTTTCACTGAAGTGAATGCGGGCTCCCTGACGCTTGCCAACACTTCAGGAACTCTCAGATTCAGGAGAGGTGGGATCCATCACTCTCAGTTTAAGGCAATCATTTACCTCGCTCGCCTCCGCCGGCCATCTAAATCGCTAGTAAAGAAGACAGGTGGCCGGTGACTTTATACTTGGTAACAACTGCAATCATTCAAGGCCTGAGGGGTAGCCCGACTTGTGTTAAGAGAACCTGGAAGGATTTTAATGGTTTACCGGTACAGTAAAATTTTGTTCCTCGCGTTATATTCGAGTCTTGAGTATTCTCTCATTTCCATAATAAATCTATCCATCGCGTTATATTCAGGTCGCGCTGTACTCGATTATCTATGGTAGTTGAGCAGTGCTTTCCAGTGCGCACACACCACACTCTTCACTTTCTCTGTTCCAGTCAGTAGAAAGTCAGTCGGATCTAAATGACCTGGCACAGAGCCTAAGCCCCCACTCATGCAACCCAAAGGGTGGACCTGATCCTACCGATTGAATGATGACACTTCATGCGATATTGTTTATAACAGATAATGGGACAAAATCATGTGAATAAAAAAAAAAAAAAATTCTCATTAGCATCACAGGATAAATTGCCCGGATTGTTAACTTTTAAAGCAGAACAGGGACTCGCACCAATGTACCACAATATATGACTCAAGTGTCATGTGTCTGAGCGGTTTCATGACACACAAACTAAAATGCCATGGAATGGGTGACGGTTGGCACTCCAGATGCTACAGGGAAAACATCATATTTAGTATTTATTAAGCGCCAACAGATTCCACAGTGCTGTACAAAAGGTTTAATATGTGAAGAATATGGATAACTTAGAAGCTCATATCTTAAGACGATAATGACACGAGGCAGGAATGTGTTCAGTATCTTGAACTTTAATGCAAATCTTCAGGATAATATATACAATAAATAAAATCTTTTCCCCCCCTCAGGTATTCAGTACAATCAAGGATGGTTGTTATATGCATACAATATACATACTGGGTTTTAAGTAATGTTCATTTGAACACAGGATACAAGAGAAATATACACCTTTATCCATTCAGGACCTTTTTTCGCAGCAAATGGGTTAATGATATTCTAATTAACGGGTTATAGAACACATATGTACAAACTTTCTTTAGTACACATTTGGGGCCCTATTCCCTAGTGTGCTCTAAAATGGGGACGCCAACAGGGAAAATCTGCACCTACAGATTTCCCAGCAGCGTCCCAGTTTTAGTGTGAGATGCCGGGACAGGGGCTAGCCCTGGAACTCAGAGCCCCGGAACCACTGGGATACTTGCAGTAACGCCTCCGAGTATCACCTCCTGGAGTCCATAGTACTCCATGGAGGTTTGCACTTCCGCACCCTGCGTGATCCATTTCTTCCCAGTCTCACTCTGCTTCAGACAACAACAAACAGCAGATCGGTCCACCTTTCTATATCCATATTTAGATCGACTATCCACTGCCTAACCGAAAAAGGGCCACCACCTGGACTGACAAAGAACATAGGTGCAAGCTTTCCATTGGATAATTACTGCAGTGATTAATAGGTTTCGGCCGACAAATAATGGTCATGTGACTTTCTGAATATACTGAAGGAGCAGGTTTTTTCCCTTATGGCACAGCGGGCATATTCCAAGATGGCAATGCCAGGATTCATCGGGCTCAAATTGTGCAAGAGTGGTTCAGTGAGCAGGAGCCATAATTTTCACACATTGATTGGCCACCGCACAGTCAAGACCTTAACCCCATTGAGAATCTTTGGGATAATGTGCTGGAGAAGACTTTACGCAGTGGCTCTCCCATCAATACAAGATCTTGGCCACAAATTAATGCAACTCTGGACGGAAATAAACTATGTGACATCGCATGAGCTTATTGAAATGATAGTGATGGTGTAGAAAAGTGGAGGTTGTATGATGGGGTCAACAACCTTTGCCCTCCTGATGTTTTGAAACGACATCTCCCAAAACACTCAATGCTTGAAGCAAGGTCAGAATAGCAGCTCAAACCGGTAATGTAAGGACTGGAGTCATTATTTATACAATGGCAGGGGAGAAATATGGCCGGTTATATATCACACACATACTTTAGGTACCATTAAGCAGCACACCTATTTGATCTAAGGAGAAATCTGATGCCATCTGGGGTCAAGGATTCTTTTGCCCAGTATGTTGCATATTTGGCGAATGCTTTAGACTAGGGTTTTTGCCTTTTTTTGGATCATCGGTAGAAGGTGATGTGCAAAAGGCTGAACTCAATGGACAAGTCTTTTTTCTGCCTATGTAACAATTTTATCAGAGCAAGTCCACTTATTATAGAGTACACAATGCACTACATTACTCTGTGGATGAAAGCAGCGTTTGCTTTCCAAATGAATCTAAACATGTTTGGATTTCTAGGCAGGATTGCTCACTTTCACTGTTTGCACCATTGCGTTCTACTTGAGTGGGGCTCAGAGGGCTGATTCAGCCATCCAAGTGCAGGGGCTGCCCAGAACCTCAGCTCAGGTTTCGGGGCTTGGACAGCTTTGAGAACCAGCCTTATCCAATGGCATCAAAGCCTTCTTGCATTGAGCGCCACTGGATTGGCTGGAGCACTGTGCCCCTCTGCAGTCACATGACATGCTGAGCTGGAAGAATGTCATATCCTGCAGGGATCAGAGGCCAGTGCTGGATACAGGGGAGTTTCTAAAATACTAAAGAGCTAAACATGTGAGGGGGGGGGGAAATGCAGAGAAGCTTCAGGAGTGGTTAATGTTTATCCCTGACATGAGATGAGATACGGCAACAATTATTGCAGCAATTTTTGCGTAATAACCAATTAAAAACACACTAAAAAAGGAGTACGACATCTTAATAATAACAATTACTACAAACAACCTGCAGCTTTAAAAAGGGATGAGTTTTGCTGCCTCGTTACCCAAGTGTGGTGCCCCCACAAACACCCCAAAAAAAACCTCCTTAAAGCGTTCAAGATCTAGAATTGGGGCACTCATACGTAGGGAAGATGTAATTTGGGAAGATTAGGCAAGTTGATGTGCAGAATCTCATTCCACAACACGTACCTTATTTGGTTTCAAATGTCGGCTAAATATAATTCTACAGAGTTTACAATTCACCTTTGCAGATGTTTAAACAGTTTCAAAAAGGCATCAACTTACATAATGTGTTTCTGAGACGACCATTAATAAGCACACTTAATTTGAGACGACCTGTGTGACTTCAAAGTATATTACATTCCGTGTTGGCTATTCACCGTTTGAAAAGCTCAATAATATCATGTATACCACTGGCCACGGCCGTTAAATCCTGTATCGATAATTAATACTATTTTTTTTTTAAAGGAGAAGGTGATGTGTTCTTCAAACGGGAGGTCATTAACCTGTTTGCTGGCAGACTAAGGTCCTGTTGGAGATGGAGAGCCATCGTATCCAGAGAACTATTGAAGTGTCTGGATATCATCTTATAAGTCCTAGGCTGGTCTTACTAGAAGCTTGGAAGGAGCTACTCCCCTACACAGACCACAGTCTTGTTGTATCTTCTGTTTCAGAACCTTTAGGGTTTCTGCCATGCGTGTTGTGGGAGCACAGCAGAAGAATACTTTTCAAGGCGAAGCTTAAACAGAGAACCTAAAAGAAAGATGGAAAGAACAATGAAA